>CAVNYO010000062.1:0-82558 GCA_963692855.1 Mycena citricolor | reverse complement strand
AACTATCAGCGACTAACTACCTGTACTTGTCTATCTAACACCTATCTGTACTCGCACATATGTAATCAACTCGCGTCGTTTGTTCTCTCGGGAAAGGTCTCGGAAACGCAATCGGCAACGTCCGGGATCATCCTACAGCATGAAGCGTGACTCTTCCCATTCTTCGAGCCACGGACCTGCCCCGGCTGCCCCAGCTCAGCGGAGAACACCACTCCTGCGCGTGTTCACCCACAGGTCGTTGCGGGATCCCGATCCCACACGCGCGAGCGCATGGACAATGCGCGCCTGACGATAGTAAGCCTGCCCGTGCCGACCGCGCCCGTGCAATAAGACCAACCTACGCGACAGCTGGGCGACCCACTATCTCCAACTTGTCAATCAGCGATGTGCTCATGACGACGTAAGCCCATCCTGTGAATAGGAAGAAATGAGCTGGTACGTCTCCGAACGCGCAGGTAGGATCAGTGAATTAAAGTAACACGCGCCGCAGTCGATGCGAGACTTCTTCATGAGCCGCGGATGTCGTCGCGGACACTCGCAGCGAAATGCGAGTGGTCAAGCATGTCCGCGTGCGTTTTCTCTCTCATTCTCTCTTCCACAGGCGCGTGTGCGAGTCCTCAAACACGCGCCAGTGTATCCCCGACAAATACGCCGAGATGTCCTCCCCCGAGGTCAGTGCCCGACGCGTACAGATTCATATCAAATACCGATATAAGCGCAGGAATCTGCAGCCCTGTTCCGCGCGTACATGGGCGGCGCGCGTTGCGGACTGGGGCGACGCGTCGGGCGTGCCGGAATTCGTCCGGCGATGGATCCAGTCGCACGGGCTCGACACGGACGGTGCCGCGGTGGAGCAGAGGGCAAGCAAGCGGATCAAGATGGAGAGCACAGCGACGACGGCGGGGTGATTCAGGCTGTTGGGGTGGTGTATCCGGATCGGTATCACCCGCCCGCGCCGTTTCCAATCCGCCCACTAGTTCACCTCTGAACGCCGCGACCTCCGCGCCTGGCTGATGTCCTCAAGCACATCCTCCAAGCTGCCGGTGGTCTCGCTGATGGCTTTCAACCAGGCTGCCGCGCAACGCAAGATCCAAGTCGAATATCTGGACGAGTGGGTCGACGGGAAGTGGGTGGTCAGCTGCGTGCTGAACGGGATCAAGAAAGGTGTGTCGTAGTGGTATGAGCACCAGACCAATGATACTCATGGTTAATGGTCAAGGCTCGGGCAGTGGCCAGAACAAGAGGACTGCAAAAGAGGAAGCCGTGCGAGATGCTCATGCTCAGCTCGGATGGTACCTGTAACGATTCTAACGAAAGCAATGTGTATGTTCCGATGCCCAGCAGTATAAAATACACTCTATGTACCAGATTACTATAAGTACGATAGCTGTCTTGACTTTGTATAACTTACACCAACTCTGGCTGTCAAATTCAAAGCCTGCTTGGCGGGACCGGGTGGGGATCAGTAAATGTTGCCGGCAACCTCTCTGTATCGGCTGCAGCTTCCGCTTGATGTCACGAAGTATAGCGGTCCGTGGATGCCAGTGCTTGAAGGCTCCTGCGAGTTGTACGATGTCCGGCCCAAAGAAATGTGCTACCCGTTGGTCGGCGATGATGTCGCGGAGAGACCAAGGAATCTGCGGTCGGGGTTAGGGTCTGTCTGAATTCTCGTGGAATGAATAGAGCTCACTCGTAGTCATTCTGCTCGACATTCGCATCGAACGGCTCGACCACAAGTTCGGGTGCTTCTCAAATCGCGTGGTTGGTCAAAAACAGATATTTGACGGCCAGACTGTACGTTCCCAACTCTTCATAAGGGTGACGAATGACCGATTCGTTTCAACGATCCAGCAGTCGCTTCGGAAAGATGCGTAATAAGCCCGCTGTCGGGTAGCCCAGCATTCAACACTTTGAGTAAGAGCACGAGCAGGTTCGATAAAAAGTCGGATGAGCTAGTTGTGTTCAGACAAAGTGCTTTCTTCGCCGGTGAAACTCACTGATACGCGTCTCCGTCGATATATAAAGCGCCCGTAAAATAAAGGATGGGAAGCAGCCGTGAAAAGACCAGAATACATGGGCACAACTTGGCGTTTTCGGAAGCAACATACACCATTTTGATCTGTCGCGCATGAGATGGTGCACAGACGGGAGAGACTATCGAGACTGCACTCACCCCGTGGTGAGAACATTGCGTAGGGAGTTAAATAAGCCTTCGATACTTCGCTTTCGGTGTTCTATGGTCAATTGAGAGCGATTAGTAATAACAAGTGAGAAGCCAATCTGACCTGGAACTCGAACAGCTCTTTGGCAGCAACAGATTCAAAGTACTATCATTATCATCAACAAAGCGGTAACAAGCAAGATTGAAGAACCCACCTGAATATACGGTACAGAAGCGAGCTGGAGTTCAAGTATCTGAGCGGCCCCAGATGGATCCCACAGAGCGCCAGGCAGCAGACTCTCTGTGGTGGCCCGGCATCCGCATAGTCTGTGCGAATGTGGCGGTCCCGAATCAAGCGATCGAGTATATGCTTGAGACGATGCTGCCCTGGGAGTGAGTGGCTACGAAGATAACGTCTGCCTCGTGTAGAGCGGTCATCCATTCCTCGTTGGCAGTCAATGCAGCATACAGCTTCTCCACCCGGCGCTCGATCGTGCCTTCGCCATCCAGCGGGATGCGCGTGATCTTGTCAAATTTGACGCCGTGGGTTGTCTGGAACTCTTCGAGCGCAGAGACCATCATATTGGCGAATTTGGCACTCGTCCCCGTGGGCTGACCATGTAATCAGCATGCGGGTACGGCGCAAACGAACGAACAAACGCACCTCGCCCAACACACTGCGCATGACAGCCCCAGGGAACCATCCATGGATGCCAATGACCGCGACGCTCTTGCATCCTCGTGCAGCATCGACAACCTCTTGCTGCGGCTGGACTACGTCCCAAGCACGAGGAAGCCCCATCCCCCAGTCCGCGTACTTGTCTCGTTCCACACCCTTGCCCTTGCCTTGCGGTGAGGCGTCACCAGCAAACAGCACTCCTGAAACAAACTTCATCGTCTTTGCCACGACAGCCCGCGCGGCCGTCTTGTCCTGCAATCGCCGTGGCAGTGCTACTCGTGGATGAGTGTGGAATGTGTCTTTCCAGGCCGGCAGTACCAAGTTCGGCGTCGGGGTCCGAGGCGGCGCGATTGATGCTGGTTTGGCTGGCGACTTGGTCCCAGGCGACGGCGACGTTGATCTGGGTGTGTTGTTGTTGTTGGCGACCTGCCGCTTGACTGTGTCCGAGATCGTCAGTGGTGGTGCAGCGGGTAAGTGCTTGCCCTTGACAGGCTGTTGTTTGGGACTGGGCGTTGGAGAAGTGGGTGCAGATTTCGGCAGTTCTGCTTTCCCTGCCTTGGATTCCTTTCCAGTCGGTGTTGTGGCGGGGCGTCGTCTTAGCATTGCTCTCGGCCTCATCCCCTGAGCCATCAAAATCGACCTCCATCACCTCAGGCTCTCCAGACGTGATGCTCTTTCGCGCCACGTATCCCATCGACCCAGAACTGGTGAAGAACGAGACCCAGCTGCTGCGATTTGCGATGATACTTTCACCAATAGGGTTGACGGGAGGCAGCGATGGGGCCTCTGATTGCACAGATTCGCAGTCGGCGCTGACTAGACTGGAAGAGGAAGGGGCCGCTTCCAGCGGGGCCGTCGAACGTGGCGATTGAGGTTGAGAGTAGCTCGAAGAAAAGAACGACGTCCAATATCTCTGCTGTGCGGAAGAAATCGTGGCAGGAGTTTCGACTTCGAGCCTCTCTGGCACATCGGCTTCCTCTGGCGGTCCCTCTGGCGGCGGTTGCTCGACCTGCACTTCCGAAACCGGTGGCTCCACTTCCAGACTCTTCTCATCCTCCTTCTCCGGTGTACCAGCCGACCCATACCAGGCCCAAGGCGAGTACCAAGCCGGGTCTACTTGCTTGATCGTCTTGTCGGCATCATCGGATGCTGGAGCCAGTTTGACGGTTCTGGCAATACCGACTGCTGTGTAGGTTTCGGGGTTGACTCTCCCTCATCAGGCGATTCTACTTCCGGAACGGTCTCGGTGCTCGGAACGGCTGGAACGACTGCGGCAGGTGGCGGCAACCCAGTTCCCCAGCCAATGTAGTCCCACCATGAGCCGGATTGCACCATCGTCTCCTTCATCGCGCTACTTTCGGCCTGGTCATGAGAGGACGAATAATCGGACACGATTGTTGTTGTTACTGTAGTCGTGTTCGTGGTTGTGGTCAACGTGTGCGACTCTGCAAAGGCTAAGGTTAGGGCTTAACTGATGGACATGAGAGGTCGACAAACCTTCCGATCCTTTACAAAAAACACTGAGCTGAGAGGATCGGAAACTTGGGATGACTGACTTACGAGTTTCCACTTCTTCAGTGCCGGCCCCTGCATTCGTGGTCAGCAGTGCTACAATCAAATCTAACCTCTTACCACTCCCTAAGTTCGGAGCTGCGTAAACGTGAATCTGAAAGAAAGCACAAATGCAAGAGAGGAAACATACCGCTGATCGTCGGCGACGTTACCGCCTTATTTCCGCCAATTAATGGTAGACTGATGCTAAACCTCCCAATACTGGGGTTCAACGACGACAATCTCCTCCTCCTCACTGGCACGCCGTCAGCAGATTCACTGGCATCCAACTCCAGGTCCGACGGCGAAGTAGGCAGGGGGAAACTGACAGGGACTGCGGAGTCGGATGCCGGGGTCGGCACCACCGAGTCCACCGACGACGACGCCGTATGGCGATGTCTGGGTCGAGAGATCGGAGGAATGGGCTGCGGAGGCGACGCTGCGCGGAGCGGGGAGGGCTGGACGGGCGAGGAGGAGAACCAGGATCGTTTAGATGCGATTGTCGCTGCCGACTTGCGATTATTGACAGACGGGTCCAGAATGGGCTTTGTGGGCGTTGGTTCTGGCACTGTGACGGGCTGTGTGGGCGTTGGTTCTGGCAACATGACTGGTTCGGGGGTTGCAGCCTCGGGGGATGCTTCATCCTTAGCAGTGGAAGCGGCGACAGCTGCAGGGGGATCGGGGATGGGTTCGGCTACAGACGCCAGTTGTTCCTTCCCTCGTGCCCGGGAAAGTGAGCCGAACCACGATGAGGACGGCCGACCGGAGCTTGAAGGTGTAGACGCAGGAATTGGGAATGCAATAACATTTGTTCCATCGATCGGCTGAGGCGGCAGTACTGCTTCGGGCTTCTCTGGCTCAGCTGCGGGGGAGGGTTCTATGGGAGGTTCTGGCTCTGGCTCTGGCTCCTCTACAAGCTCTTTAGGGATCTGTGTCGGGGACTCTACCATCGTTTCCTCCACTGAAGGGTGCGGTGGCTCCTCGACAGGCACAGGCTCAGGAGGAGAAACAACGTTGAATGCTTCCATGCGTTCGCGCAGGCTACTTCCGGAAGCCACGCTCATTTCAGCACCAGCCACCACAGTCGATACCATAACGTCCGAGGTAACACTAAGGCTATCTTTTCTTCTCGAATTGAGGGTGTTCGGAGGGCGCCAGACGATGGGGCGGGGCGACCGCGCCGAGCCTATGCTCCGTAGGGAGGCGCTTGATGGGTGACGCGAGCGACGCGGCTGTCTGTCTTTGGAAGAGGATGGAGAGGACTCAACACTATCGAGAGCGCTCATGGGGACTAAGCAAGCACATGCACACTGCTCGCAAGCGCCAAAGCAATGAGGTCAAGGTGCGCTGATGGGTGTGCAGATCACGACCCTGATGACGTATATGGGGCTGGATGACATTCTGAGCTCCGGGTCAAAGATGTACAGTACAGACACTAGGGCGTAACAAGTTCAAAAGACTGGATCCGGTGATGATCCAGGGTATACTTGAGGAGAAAAAGAGGGACGATCTACTGCGCGTCCAGCCAGTATCCTCCAGCACGCTTTCCAACGATGCGAGAGTCGACGTATCGTTTGGGGGTCGCAGCGCTGCAATGCACTCAGTTGAATTCATCTAGTCGGACTGAGTAATCTCACCCAGCAGCAGGAGCAGCGGCCGCAGCAGCGCCGCCAGCAGGAACGGCAGCAGCGTTACTTGAAGCACCGGTCACTGCAACACACGATCCGAAGGGACCTGAACCAGATGATTGAGTCAAAGAGGCTATCAAGCGCCAAACAGCGAGAACAGACCTGCCAATGCCTGGTTGCGGCATCTGCGACAAGCCATTCAGTTCGAAATGCTTTGCGATCGTGAACGCGACTTACCGCATGATGCAAGCATCGCCATTGGGCCCTCCAGTGCAGGCCATGCCACTGCGATGGTCGATCAGCGAATGCGATAGAGTAACCATTGATAAACTCACGCTGGCATCTGAGCGACGAGCGGGAAGTCTTGGGCCGATGCCGCAGACAAGCCGAGGAAACCAGGGACCTGGGTGGTGACTTGGGCTTTCTGGAAAGTGTTTCCCCCGTCGCCGGAGACGTCGCAGCTGTAAGGTCCAGCGCCGTCCTGGTTGACCTGCAGGGAGAGATATCGATTTAGTTTCTGATCTATCGAATATAGTCAAAATCGACGCACCTGGTGCAGTGTCATGGTGACAGATCCATCAGCTGCTGCTGAGGGCATGCCAGAGGAAGCAGCAGCTGACCGACGGAATTCAGCAAAGAAAACCCCGCGATCTCGACAGAACACACCTGCGAGCTGAGCGGTGACGTCGTTGTTACCTCCCGCTTTGGTGCGACCACAGGGACCGGTCTTGCCACTGCTGATTTCCTGGTTGCGAATGACGCTGGTATCCTGCTCAAAAGGATTGGGCGTCGCGCCATTCCGGGGAGTCGAAGCGAGGATGCCTAGAGAGTGCCGTGAGCGACAGTTGTGGGGCCGAGGAAAATGTGGACCAACCGAAGCCTGCGCCTGCCACGCCATTCGCGCCTTGGATCTTGGTAATCGTTCCGTGCGCTGACACGTTCAACGTGCAGGTGTGAAGGAGAGCGACGAAAACAAGAAGAGCGCGAGACAGCATGGTGATTATTTGAAAGAGGATGGAGGATACTTGGGCGGCTGGCCGATGTAGATCGCAGAAAAGATAGTAGTGAAGCGTGGAACAGGACTAGCCTGGGTATTACTGCAGTAGAGAAGTAGTGGAAGATTGAGCTGAGGATGAACGAGCTTTCGTCTTGCTTTTATACCGAGTTTACGATTTAAACTCCATTGAGCAGCCGTAGTCGTTGTCGTAGTTGCAAGATTAAAATAGACAATGACATCTTGCTGGCCCCTCATCGAGACGGCAGATTGACGAGAAAGAGTCAACGACGCAGGATCGTGACGTGCATTGCATTGCGCGTCGACGGCAGTGTTCGCATTTGGAAAGGGATAATCTTCGGGAACATTCCAGGCGACTTAGGAGGACAGCTGAATGCTTCGAGAGGGCAACTGTCCATGACAAAGTTGACAGTCCGCAACGAGCTTGCTGAACGAAGGGACGACGGGGGGACGATTGTCAAGGTTATTTTAATACCAGCTGTTGTCGAGCTTAGCAATAATATGTTTGCTCTGACATCACCAGACGATTGGCATTGAAAGAGCCGCCTCTACTGAGATCGTTCGAGGGGAAATGCCTCTGTGTATGGGGGCCTTCGGGTTCATCGGATGCTTGCATGATTCGGGCTGACTGAGAGAGGGAGAGGGCTGAGTAATCCGGAGGCGGCAAACAAGCACGTGCTTGCGCCTACCTTGAAGGCGCTTGCAGTTCTTGGGCATCAGCCAGGGCTGTTCCCCTCCACCTCTTATCGTTCGTCAGCATGGCCACCGCGGCGTCGCCAGCTGTCACATCTCATACAACGAGCCAACCTGTCTCCCCGGCATCCGTATCCTACCAGAATAACCACATCGACCGTCAGTCTTTTTTGTTTTCAGTCTTGATCTCTGGAGGGCCAACCCATTATCTTAGTCACAAGCGACGACGACGATGACGATGACACGACCGATTACTCTAGGTTTGCGAAGCGGCCACGCGTCGATTCATCGAGAGTGTCGCAGTCCGGCCAGTTTCCCTCGGCCATCCCGACAACAAACGCTCGTCCCAATTATCAGCCGTATGCGCCCTCGAATTTGAATCCCATCGCCTACCGGCCTGCTTTCGCCTCAGCGACTCCATCTGCCTTTGTTTCTGCGCCGCCTTCTGTCCCTGCCGTCGCTCCTCCCCGCGCTTTCCAACAACCCGTCGCTGGTCCATCGAGAGTGCCTTCTGCCGCAGGACCGCACGTTATTGATCTCACAACGTCGCCTTCGCCTCCTCCTCCTCTCATGAACGGACCCCCGAACCTTCCGGCAGATCTCCCGCCGAAGACGCCTGTATGCATCGGACAACTCGGCGTTACAGCTCTTGTCTTATATCCGACGCAATACCTGCTTCCATCCTCAAACATGCACGAGGAATGGGCACCAGTCCGTCTGCAGTACGAACACAGCCCTACCAAGCCTGTGGGCTCGACGGAAACGATCCATATCAAGGCACCGCAGGGACGGGGGGCGAACGGAGAACAACTGATGGGCGAGGCGTTTGGTGTGGTGGAGCAAAAGGTGGCATCTGCGTTGGGGCCCATGTTGGGAAAGGGTCTTATCCGTCTAGACGCGAAAGTACGCAAGGGTCCTCCCAATGTTCGTATTTTTCTTTTCCTTTGACGGCAGATAGATTACCCGTTCTCCCAGCTTCCTATCCTGCCTCTCCAAATGCTCGTTTACACGCCCAAGGGCAACATCCCTGTCGTTGGAAACTACCTACATCAATGCGGGTTGCTCCTCGATCATCCTTCACCTCCATACGATATGTTTCGCATCCTTGGGCAGAATCAGCATTATCACAACCCGCACAATCCACCACCAGGCGGCCATCGCCCTCAGCAAGCCCGTCCTTTCGTCCAGCAATCGAACATGAGCCGATGGAGTACGCCTCAGGTGTCGGGCAAGAGCGTAGAGGTACAGAGAAGTCAAGTAGACGAGCTATTCCAAAGCCTGAAGAGTGGCGATGAATTGATGGAGACGGAACCCAGTGCGCCGCATTCGCTTTGCTTACTGACCTTCGTGAACTTATCGCGTGTAGGTTCGGATGTGGCGACCAGGCTGTATCCGCACCAGAAGAAAGCATTGACCTTCTTGTTAGAACGAGAACGGGAGAAACCGGGGCCAGACGGGAAGTTCTCTTCTCTATGGCAGCAACGCGGCCATACTTCACAACCTAACTGGTTCCACACGATCACCATGAAAGAGACATACCAGGAACCTAAAGAGGCCAAGGGTTCCATCCTCGCAGATGATGTGCGTGTGTGATCCAGTGCTTGACAATGCTCGTCTGAACAAGTCGTAGATGGGTCTCGGGAAAACGATCACATGTGTTTCTCTGATCGCTGCGACTTTACCTTCTGCTCGCCAATTCGCATCGACCCCTCCGGACTCCTTCGCTCACATTCGCGACGACTCGGAGCCACCGTCCCCCTCCGGCTTCGCAGGCAGCGTATGGAACATGCCAGATACCGCTGCGTCCATCAAGGCGAAACAAAAGGCCGCCCGAGCGCAGGAGAAGCTGGACGCCGAGCACGTGCGAGCGTCGCGAATCAAAGCCAAGAGTCGCGCGAGCTTGATCATTTGTCCGTTGTCGACTGTGTCGAATTGGGAAGACCAGTTCCGGGAGCATTGGCGGGGGCAAGTGCATGTCGTCGGAGGCGCAGGCGGATGTGTGCCCGCCACGGCTTCGCAGGCGATGACGCAGGCTCTGTCCAATCCTTCGACGTTCCTCGAGGATGGCAAGTCCCATGGATCTCCTCTGCGCGTTTATATCTACCACGGCAATGCCCGCAGACCCGATCCCGCCTACCTTGCCGATTTCGACGCCGTCATCACGACATACTCGACCCTTGCATCGGAGTACTCCAAGCAGAACAAGAGCATCGTCAATGCTGAGGCAGAAGACGACGACGACGACAGTAGCGACGGAGGAATCGAGATCGACGAGCGTGGGATGCAGGTTCTGAAGCTGCCCAAGGCGAAAAAAGGTTTAAAGCGGAAAAAGAGTGGGATCCCTAATGGTGGAATGGAGGTTTCGAGTGCGCTGCAGAGCATCCACTGGTTCCGAGTGGTCCTTGACGAGGCCCAGTGCGTGTTTGAAGTTTCGTGTCGCGTGCAGCTCTCTAACTTTTTTCCAGCTGCATCAAGGAGACCGGAACCGTTGGCAGCCGGGCATCCTGTGATCTTATGGCTGATCGGCGATTGTGTCTGACGGGAACTCCGGTGCAGAACAAACTCGATGACGTGTTTGCTCTGATCAAGTTCCTGCGATTGGAGCCGCTCGACGACAAGAATGTGTGGACGGAGTACATTGGCAGCCCCGTCAAGTTTGGACAAGCTCTTGGTGTAGCACGGCTGCAGATGATTATGAAGTGCATCACCCTGCGCCGCACCAAGGAATCGAAGAAGCAGGACGGCAGCAAGATTCTTGATCTTCCTCCGCGGCGAGATGAGCTGCGTTATCTCAAGTTCGATGAGCAAGAGCAGGACATCTACGACCAGTTCTACCACGAATCCAAAGCGGAGTTCGAGGACCTCACAGACAAGAACGAAGTGATGAAGAATTACGTGGGCATCCTGCAGAAGATTCTGCGTCTTCGACAGATTTGTGACCACTGGGAGCTTGTCGAAGGCAAAGGTCTTGGGCAACAACCAGATTCCGCCGCCTCCTACGAGGACATCGTCGCTGATGTGTACCGCGATGGCATCAATCCGGCACGGGCGGCGGCCATCTTCGCGATCTTGCGAGAATCGTCTACGACGCAGTGCGTCGAATGCGGCGGTGAGCTGTACAACGGGAGCAGTGATGTGGCCCAGGACATGGATACCGACGGCCCCTCTGGGTCCAAACGCACTCGCAAAACGAAGGGGACGACGTCGCGAGGCCCGACACGAGCGAACAGCCCGTCAGCAGCCCCCCGGCCGGTGCTCACGCGTTGTCAACACCTGTTCTGCATCGATTGCTATCGGGCGTGCATCTGTCCGGGATGGCCGAACGTCCCGGCGGACACCCGCCGCTCGTGCTCGGCCTGCCAGACCGGCCTGAGTCCTCTGGATGCGGTGGAGATCAAGCCCGATGCGGGCGAAACCACAGCAAAGAAGAAGCCCGCCAAACGGGAGAAGCGACAGAAAGGCGGCTCGTTGGAGAATTTCCATCCGTCGACCAAGGTGAAAGCCCTGCTGGGCGACCTCGTGCAGTTTTCTCGGGCCAACCCTTACTCGGGCAACTACGAGCCGGATGCCGACGACGTGCAGATGATCGATAACGAGGGCAACCGGTTGGATGACGGCGTCGTCAAAACTGTCGTTTTGTAAATGAGATTCTATTCTGGAATTGCACCGAGACTGACGTTTAAACAGCTCGCAGTGGACGTCGATGCTTGACAAGTGAGGGCCTTGGATACTTCCGAAGCCGTCTGCGTGACTTACTGACACTCCGCTGTGCAGGATCGAAGATGCGCTTGAAGCCGCTGGCATCCGGTATGACAGATTGGATGGGACCATGCGTCGAGACGATCGAACACGTGCCATGGATGCCCTCAAGCACGACCCTGGTGTCGAGGTCCTTCTTGTCAGTTTGAAGGCTGGTGGGGTGGGTCTTAACTTGACGGCCGCACAACGGGTCTACCTCATGGACCCTTACTGGTACGTGCGGCGACCGTATCTTCCACATGTCGGCTCATGTCGTGTGTTCTTTCACAGGAATCCTGCCGTCGAGAACCAGGCCGTAGATCGTATTGTGAGGCCCCTCGCTTCGATGTTTTTTCGAGCGCGCTGATGTTTGCTTCAAGCACCGACTGGGTCAAACTCGTCCCGTGACCACAATCAAGCTGATCATCGAGAACACGATCGAAGCGCGGCTGCTCGAGGTCCAGCGCAAGAAGACGGAGCTTGCGAACATGACCCTTGGCCAGTCGTACAGCAAGTCCGAGATGATGGCCCGTCGCATGGATGAGCTGAATGAGCTGTTCGGGTGATTGCTAATGCATATATCATATGTACATGTCTCTATAATTCTGTCTTGCGCGTATAATTCAATCTCAAAATGCGAAATGGGCCGCGTTCTTGCGCGTCCCAAATAGATATACTGTCCGGTCTCGGTCAGCCCACATCTTACATGCCAAAAAAAAGAACCGACTGACCGAGAACCTGGCTCACAAACAAACCGATCGTCACACCACATGCCACTGAAATCATCCGGAGCGCCAGCGAGAACCCACTCGAGTATTGATCCGCAGAATTTTTGTACGTTTGAGTGAGACCACCGCCTTGAGCAATACCAGACTGGAGTACCAAAGAATCAGTCCAGGACAACAACACAAAAGGAGCAAAACAAAATCACAGGGACCAAGAACAAGACTCCCGTCACCATCGAAGTGAAGGCGGTCCCACGCAACAAGCGTGAATAAGTGTTGCCCAGACATCCGATCACAAAAGCACCCGAGGCAGACACAATATCCGGTCTCGTAGGCAGAATGGCACTGATGGCACGGTTGGCAGTATAAGAGCAGCACGAGAAGAAGACCATGATCACAAGTTGCTTGCGAGAGTGCCACGTAAAGATGCTTTGCAGGTTAGAGAGCGATGACGAAGTCGAGTACAGTGGCACCAGAAACAGCATCGTCCACCAAGGAAAAGGCTGCCGAGCCCAGGACCAGCCAGGATCGCGGAAGCAGCCCTTGATGATGTGCTCAGACTCGAAACTTTTCCCAGTAACAGCCAGGACTCCGCTCAGCATCTGGCCAGCGTCAGTCCCGTTCATTATATCAAAGTACCCGTGCGTGTAAGTCGATTCGGTGGTCGCCGGCCCAGTGTAGTATGCGCGACGAGCACGTCTGTCAACAACCAAATACAAGTCAGACCCGATCGTAAGACCGAATCCCTGGCTCGGTCAATGCCGGATACGTGACAAGCCAACGTGCTCACCAAGAAGAGCGTGTAGATGATGGCATAGACGATTCTCACAGAGCCACAAAACATGTTCTTGGACATCAACTCGAGGGCTGATACAAGCACGGTGAAACCCGGCAAGATGACTATCACACCGGCAGATGAGATGGCACTGTAGCAGAAGTATTTCCCCTACAAGAAGTCCGATAAGCCACCCTATGACGTTATAATAAAAATAGTACCGGGATATTGCTCAGTCCGCGAGCCACGAAAGCGACAATGATCGTCACAGAGATCCTGGTCTACGCTTGAGTATCTGGATACATGCACGTTAGGCACTTACTCATATACATTTGCATACATCGAGCTCTTGTTCGCTGAGAGGAGTTAGATGAATGCGCTCGCTACACACCTCTCAATACAAAACACACAAACCTGCGTTCAAGCCCAGATACTGAAGCGTCGCAGCGCACGTCCCACTCACCCACATATCCAAGAACGAGCCACCGAACGACAGAACACACAGAATAGAAGCACACGTGAACGCAAAGAAACATCGCAGCCACAGATTATAAACTGGAGGCGCCTTCAAGAGTTCCCGGAGAGCGTCGGTCCCCGCTTCCGCACTCAGCTTGTCGTGAAGCACTTTGCGGTAAACGTGATGCACCGCATTGAGCCGCGAGAGCGAGATGCGGCCAGTCGCCCGGACGAAGTACGTCCTCGTCGACGCGGTCCCGCCGTTCCGGATAGTCACAATGACAATGTTGGGGAGATGAACGAATTCTGGATACGCGTGGGCAGCAACTTAGACGCGTAAAAACGCGTCAAAACACGCACCTGCTCCCGCGGCCAGGATCTTGGAGGCAGCTACCAGCTGCGATTCGATTCGATGAGACGGTGCACCGAAAGACATCAAAGCCTTGGCGAGTTTGAGGATGAACTTATGCCGGTTGTCGATCCCTGTTAGAGAGAGAGCGCGCGCGTGCGACGATGAGCTGAGCATAGCGAGAGCATGGATCGCACGCACTGGTAACATTCTGTATAATTTCAGACGGTCTTCTCGCCTTTTGGCTTACAATGTTACCCAGATCAGGTATGGGCAGGTTAGGCAGATTGTTGAGATTGGGAATCGGAAGGTTGGGAATGGGCAAATTGGGAATGGGGATAGCAAAGGGCAGGGCATGTTGGTGGCCATCGTGACTACCCGATCCGGAGTCGCTATCTGAATGGTGTCCAAGATGCAGTATATTTGACAAAACGCTGTGCTTGGGGTGCGAGTCGTCGGGGTGTTCATTCTGACCTGTTTCTTGCACGGCGCCGTCAGAAGATTCTGGACGCTTCGCGTTTGACGAGGGTGACTGGGGAGGAGAGAAGGGATTTTTGAGATGCGGGCGTGATGAGTCTTGATCCATAACGTCTTGCTGTGTGCGAGATTGCGATGGGGAGGGCATGGTTGAAAGAAGTGAAGTGATACAAATTACAGTTGTAATAATTGATGCCCCTATTCTACGATTTCCCAAGCCATCTATTCAGATTCATGTCGTTCTTGAGTTGCAGAGCTCTACGAATCCATTCTCTGCCTACATGAGAGCGGTATTTCGCGAACTCTTTCGCAATTCCTGCTGCTGGAGCAACAGATGGGATGAAGATACTCGTGCACACCAGTGTTTCGAAAGCCTGCGGGTCGTATGAGGGAAGTTGTCGACGCATTGGATAGCAACGCACGCTGGAAAGCACCGCCCTAGAACACTGCGGCATCCCCACACTGGTTCCCTTGACTTCAACGGGGGCGGAAGCGGAAACCCGAATTTGGTCCCGAACTCTCTCGTAAAGCATCTCGAAGGTGAATATTGAGTGTCCAGCGGTTTCTGAATGCATACAAGCAACTAGCAAGCAGAGCGCTGGATAAGGCAGACCTAGAGAAAACTCAGAGGATTGTGCTAATCTTCGCAGCGTGGAAGACGTACCCTCTACAGACGGAAACCCTACTCGAGTGCGCTGCATTGATGCCACGTGTGCTAGCTGTTTTGGTGTGGGATAAGGCGCGTCTGGAGACAGTTGAACAACCATCGCTGTCTGCGAAATGAGCAGAGTGACCGAACATACTCCAATGACATACCAGTATCCGATTGAACACTCTGACATCCCGAGTTACGCTGAGAGTTTCCTTGAACACTGACTGGGTCAGTTCGTCTTGAAGGAACGAATCCACTGCGCGCTCCCATTGTCCATCAAAATCGGCAAAGGACTCGAGACTCTGGCACAGAATTTTCCTCGTGAAGCCTCTCCAATCATCCCAGTTTCCAGGAGATGCAGTCCGAAACATGCGCCCCGAGAATCGACTTTTGACGCGTTTCTCGAGAATATTGATCGTGTCAACGCGAGCGGTGGTCCCGATCACAGCTATCCCTTTCTTGCCAGCCTCAGCCCGGCAGCTTTGGACCGTGTCCAAAAGACAATACAACAACGACTGCCGAGGGTGCTGGGCAAATAGATCAAACCCGTCCAACACGACGACCGTGGCACGACTGAGAGTAGGCAGAGAGGAGATGAACTTGGACAGATGTGTTGCTGGCGGCTGCCCACTATGTATCCCGGTTGGGGTCTCCAAGAAGGGATCGACCTCTGCCCCCTCGTCCTCAATGAGAAAAGACCCGCCCGTTTGTTGGTCGATTTGGTACGCGATTTCGCGCATGGCCAGCTTGTCTGTATGCTGTACCCAGCCGCACAATTTGATGATAATCGGCTTTTCCTCGAGTAATCCTATGCATCTGTCCACAATCTACAAGCTGTAAGATGGCAACCGAAAGAACGGAACTGTTCACGCACTCCGGTCTTCCCGCTCCCCCTAGGTCCCAGCAATAAACAACTGTTCCCCTCCCCTCTCACAACCGTACCAGTGAGCAAATCATGAAGCTGCTTCAAAGCAATATGATTCGCAGAGCTTTCGGGTTCCATCCAGCAATCCGAACTTTGTATTGCTCGAAAGATGCTCTGCCTGCGTGCATCGCAGAGTGCAGGAGATATAGGCCTGTCATCCATAGGCAGTGGAGAACCGGATTCTGAGGTGAAAACTCTGAGTTGTTCAGCCACAAGCTGAGCCTCCACCTGCAATTCACTCCTCTCCTCCAGCTCGGGATCCACATCTTCAATAGACTCAGCCACAGACGGCGGCGTGGGGGAGCGAGCGGGGGAAATCGTCTTCCGGGGAGAGCTTTTGGCCAGCTCGCGGGGTGGGTCAGCGGTGAGGCTCTTGACAGCTTTAGGTTCGGCCTTTGGAGGGCGACCTCGTTTCGTCGGTGATGTTGGTCGGGACTCCGTCTCGTCTCCCTGGATATCGCGATGGGAAGTAGAGGTCTCCAATTTCCGGCGCGGAGGCGTTTTGGGGGGAGGTTCGATAGGTCGAACCTTGCCCGAGCGCGTACGTGGGAGGAACGCATTGAGCTCATCCTCGCTATCTTCTCGCTTGAGTATTCGCTGCCCCGCCCCGCCCCGCTGCTTGCTAGGACTAGTGGAGAGTTGAGGCTTCTGTAGCGCCGCACGCTTGGTGGGTGACGTGGACAGTCCTCCGCTGGCCTTGCGTTTGAGAGCCGGCATTGGCAGTGAAGCTGAGAAGGATGCGAAGCGCGTCAGTCACACACACGTGATTATTGGCTGCTCGTGACACTGATGGAAGATATACACGTCGTTTGTACAGCACAGAACCTAATGAAACGTTACACAAACTTTACAGTAGTGGTCCAAGATATGCAAAACAAGTATGATCGCATAGGAGATAACAAGGGGGAAAACACATTTTTCTGTTCCCATCTTTCACCAGATTTGCGTGGCCGGCGGAAAATAGTCCTGAGGCAAGAGAAAAGCATTCATGCCGTGCTGCGACAGGGTGTTTCCGCCCAAAGTTTGATCCGAAATCCAGACAGGCAGCTGTTCGTTCGAAGTCGTCTCGAATCCGCGCCAAATGTGGTCTGCATCCTGCATGTGAGGTACGTGCTGACCTTGGCCAGGAAAGGTTTCGTAAGCAGGCGAGAACGGCTCCTGCTGCTGGGCACTACTTGGCTGATTTTGATCGATAGTCATGGACATGGGACGGTGGGGATCGCGGGCAGTTTTTGGCGAGCGCGAGGTTGATGATCCAGACTTGCGTTTTCTCGATCTTTTCAGCATGACTTGCAGGGTCAGAGCATACTGTTTAGCAGGGACTGCGGATATGAGAACGATGCCAGGGCAAGTTGTTGAATGACGCACTTTCGGCCATCAGGGTAGCTAGACGTTCCACTTGTGTCCTCACTTCCGGCATCTCACTGTCGTTAGGGAACAGTCGCGAAAGTCGCAAAAGGAATGAAGCCGCAAAAGTCGCTGTCGCATGGGTATAGTTCACGGCTAGAGAACAGATCAGTACCCCACGCCCATGTGCAGCCAATATCATACCATATTTCATCCCTTCCCTAAGTTTGACGACTCAGTACTGCGTAATACCAGAAAGAGAACGACAAATACCTGTACGCTGGGCTATTCACAGTAAGATCGAGGCCTTGACGGGCAATCTGAATGGAACGCAAAGCGAGCGATCTCTGCTGGGCCGGCATGTTCATAACGTCGTCGGGGCCATTCAGTCCTCTGAGCGCAGTTGCGTTGTGAAACAGTTCCGCATGCAGATGCTGAATTTGCAACGATTGTCGATAGAACGCTGATGGCACTCATCAGTCTCATCGTGACCCAGTATGCCAGCAATTATTGTTACCGGCGTCTTCGTATTTTTGAGAGAAAGCTTGATCCCAAGTAGCATACCAGCTACGGAAGTTGACATCCGCACGTCGAAGCTCTTCAAAATGGCCGTCCTTGACGGGCCCTTCGAACGGTGAGAGTGCATTATGAACTCTTTCCCGCAGAGCCATTAGTTCCACGGTGGAGACTAGCCGCATGTCATCTTCAATGGCGAGGGGATGTTGCAAGAGCAAACGGCAATGGCCGATGCTTTCATCGTCCTTGAGCACAGCGGGTCGGCCGGTCCCGTATGACAATCTACGAAGGATAAGGTTGGCAATTTTTGCTGTATTGCGCAGCCAGCTCACTGATGTTCGAAGAGATAGAGGCAGAACCAGATTCTTGACGCGATTACCAATTCCCGGTCAGCATTGAGATCAATCTGATTGACATTCATGCGCTTGAGAAGAGCTGGCCAAGCCTTGTGCATAGCTGGCAGAACCTGAGTAAATGTCGGCACCGGGCAAGGAACTTCTCACAAAGTTCCAGGGCCATCCTGACAGCATGACCTCCGCTGAGCCATCCGTTTTCGGACCAGCCGGCAACCAATACTAGCGAAGATTAGCGAGGAACTGAGGAAGCTCGACTGGGACACATACTCATAGCCTGCACTGCTTCGTGTCTTAGCACAGGAGAGAAAAGAGTTGCCCGAGAGATAGTCTGGACCTCTTCTAGAGTCTGAATATACGTCTGGCTAGGTGGCCCTGAAAAATTGTGAGTGTTCTCGATAGTTCATCGACTGGTCGACTTGCCACCGCCATCTCGAACTCTTGCGGCCACCATGCAGATGCAATCAACGGCAAAAGGCGATCGCTCGTGGAGCTCATCGAACGTGTCACAGGAAGAATCGAACACCGGCCTGTGGAGTGGACGATTTAGTGGTAATATCCCCGCTGTATACTTAGTACTGACAGGAAGGTCGAACAGCCGCGGTAAAAGCTGCAACAGGAAACCGTCAACTGGGGCTCAGATGAGTGCGTTGGCCTACATTTGGAACAGCTCCCGCGCTTCTGCCTCTGAGACGATATTTTTGGTGACCACTAGAACGATGAGCGCGGATCATTATCAGTCAGTCTAGCTTACCGTCGGGGAACACCATCGCAGGTCGACCTGTGTGATGCAGCTTTCGACGTTTGCGATTCTGCCTGTCGGGTGAAGGTGTTCTATTCCGACTCTGAGGTCCGCTGCTGTCTCCGCCGTTCTCCTGCAGAGCCTTTAGCACACCAATAGCCGCTGGGACAAAGTCAAAGCAACCTTGGCAGCCCGCTCAAATGCCACATCAGCCAATCCGCGGAGAACCTCCAGCGGTGCAACCAGTCCAGAGTCGGGCAGATCCCCGTTGTCTTCGTCGTCGATATCGGACGATTCTGCACTCGTCACATTCGTTGACCCTTGCCCTCGTTTCCCATGTTGTCTGAGGCCAGGATGCGCATGTGCGCTATCATAGCGGACCGAAGAGACATTAGACGCCTGAGCAGTTGGCGGCCCCATACTCGGAAGACTGGAGAACGGAGGGAGAACAGGTCCTTGTGCTGGACCAGCGATCGCATAGTTCGAGCTCGAGCCCGAGTTCCGGTAGTGCGAATACGCGCCTGGATGCTGCGAGGGACCAGCATGTGCTGAAGGAGGCGCAGGTGGTAGGGATCCACGCGACTGGCGCGTAGGAGGTGCTTGCGCGAAAGTGTTTGTCGGTGTCTGCGGTCCGCCATCGCTCCCGTGTGGATGCACTTGGCTTGTGTTCACAGATGGCGAATGAAGACTGGGTGACTGGCTGTACGGATGGGGTGTGTACGTTGGGGAACGTGCATGCACTGCGCCACCCCGAAGGTGGGCCAAGATTTCGGCAACCGAGTTTTGAATGGAGCTTTGCGTGTGCCTGATATCCGCAACATATGCCTCTAGGCTTCGTATGCGTCTGGTGATACAGTCAATGGAGCTCAGCAGAATATGTGCACATCGCGTACTCGAGTCCAGCTTCTCCCGTTAGACTTGCCTCCCGCGAGGGCTTTTCAAACAAGCACTCTTGGTTCATGGTACGGCAACGTCTACATGGCGGATTGTCGGCTCCTTCGCACCGCATTTTCTGCTTCCTACAAGCATTCTGAACACGGATTCAGTACGTAGACACGAGAACGGGCTGTCGTGCGGCGATTCTTACGCAAGCGCGAGGCACTCTGTTCAGAGTCTTTACCACCTGTTTCACGTCTCCCTTGTCATCCTTCTGATCCACTTGGTGAAGACCAGACAGACTGAGAGAGGGGTCCATGCCGCCCAACGCCCTGGCGGACAAGATGGTCGAGTGAGAGAAAGTAGTGAGTGAGTGAGAACTTGATGCGAAGCCGTTCAACCTGTCACGCCCATGTAGCACAACATGACTGCATCCGTTTGGAAATACTCATGTCCACATTCGTAGACGCGTGCATTGCAATAGAAACGACCCTGGATTGTGTCGACACACCTCGCGTCTCGCGAAAGCTGAAAAACAACAAACCCGATGAAGGAGCCGATGTCGGCCCGATTGCAGATTCGGTTGTCGTGGCAGTTTTGACAGTTATTCACACGGACGTATATCCTCTCTTTCTCACATCTCTCCCTGTCTATTCCCAATTTCAGCATAATCGCGGGCGTACTTGGTCAATCTTGACTACGCGAAACAGTTATATACAATGATTCTTTCCTTCATCTCCCACGTTATTGCTGCCTGGTTTGCATTCTTGATTCCCGTCTTCGGGACATTCAAAGCTCTCAAGCATCGGCCTGTTTCCGAGCCAGATCTCGAGCGCTGGACAAAATACTGGTCAGTTCTCTCTCCTATAGGCAAGAAAAAGCTAACCACAAGTGCGAAATCCAGGTCTGTGGTCGGACTTATCGTCTGTTTCGAATATCTGGGAGAATGGGTTATCTCGTGGGTGCCCTTCTACTGGGAAGCCAAGACAGCTTTCCTTCTCTTCCTCGCGCTTCCACAAACTCAGGTCATTACTTCCCGATGACTTGACCGTTATCGCTCATACATTCATTGAAGGGGTCGACCTACATCTACGACACGTATATCCTCCCCTTCATGACGCGCAATGAAGCAGAATTCGACGCTGGTGCGTGTTATTTGCATGTCTCCGTCTAACTTTCTCACGCACGGTCAAAGACATCGTAACGATCCAGGGGAATGTGTTCTCATTTGCCTCAGTCAAATTTGCCATTGCATGGAATGCCCTTATGGGCGCAGCAAACAAGAACGCCGCACAGCAGGGACAGCCCGGTGTCGCTCCCGCTGGAGCTCCTTCGATGGGCGCTGCGCTGGACATGTTCAGAGCTTACGCCCCCGCGATCGCCAGCGCGCTTCGGCCCGCCTCTGCACCTGCATCTGCGCCGGCAGCTGTGTCACCGTCGGTTTCTCCCTATGCTTCGACCGCTTCAACCCCCAATGCCGCCACTGAGGCTGCGCCTCCGTTCCCCGAGCCTCAACACGTATCTTGATTCAACCTGGATATGTGTGTACATGCCACGTGTATGTTGTTGTGTACAGATCAGAACCCGCGGTGGCGCCTGAAGGCGCCTTCGACGTCTGTTCTGGTGTAATCCAACGTAACTCCGCTATCTCCGTAGCACTGGGTGATGCGTTTCGCCGCTGTGTCGGTAAATCGGATAAGTTCGTCCTCGCAAGCCTTCCAGACACCGACGAGCACTGTTCCGGATACGATTCCCTTGCTCTCCTCCGCCGCTTTCTCGGATCCCTCATTGAAGTGCTTCTCGACCCGTTTGTATAGGGCGTCCACGTTCTTGCGAATGTCTTTGGCGTTGAACTCCTTGACCACTTTCTTGAGCGCCGATTTGTTGTAGTTGCTATTCGATGAGATCTCGGACGGCGCTGCTGTCTTCAAGAGACGTTCGATGCCATCGAAATAATCCTGCGACGCGTGAGGAGCTGTTGTGCTGTGCATGCGCAGTGATCCCAACGCACCATCAACTTGCCGAAAGGTCGGCGCAGAACCAGCTTCACGTAGGCAGTCAAGTTCTCGTCGTATATCGCTTCTGCCGTCCTCACGAACGAGGCAACAGATCCCACTTGGATCTGAGAGGTTTCGGAGATAAAATGATGCATATTTTCTGCACCTCAAAGCGTCAGCAGACAGTCATCAAAGTGCCAAACCACATGCCTATGAGAATGACATGGAAATTGAGCTGCCCTTTGTCTTCTCCCTCCCCGTCAAGCTTGGCCATTTGTTTGAGCGACTCGAACATGGACTGAACGATGCGGTCATAGGCGGCGTCCACCGTTGACCGGACTTCGAGACTCTCGGCCCGAATCAGCTGATCCTCGACCGTGCTCACATAGCTAGGGAAGTGCTTGATAAATGGAACAACACCCTTGCGCTTCTTGCTGTTCAGTTTCGTCTGTTCGATGTCCCTGATTTGGTCATTCTGCGCTAGTCTTAGAGTAGGCTTCTGGACAGATAAGAAACCAGACGCACGACATGTCGATCGAAGAGGCTCTTCAGACGCATCTGCTGCTTCCCCAATACATTCAGCAAGTAAATGGCGCGATCATCTGCCTCGGCAATGAATCTCTCCATAGACGCCAGGAGACCGACAATTTGCCTGAGATCGTCAGATGGGTGACGTTAGGGCACACCAGAAGACTGACATGCTATCCTTGGCAAGTGCTTTGTCGAGCCAGCTCTTGAGCTCTTCCGGAAGAAATCCGAAAATGAGTTCCATGGCTTGTCGTACCAGCTTCATGGTCGACTGGCTCAAGCCGGCAGTGCGCGACGCTTGTCGTCGGAAGTAATTGTCCAGATCCGCATAGTCCGCAAAAGTAAGCACAGCTTCGTTGATCTGCAGAAAATCCGCTATGAACTCGTCTTCCCGATACATGAGAGGTGCAATCTGCTCTAGGACCAAGATAAGCACCTTTAGTTCAGAGCGTGTTAGGTCACGTGCTATATCCAAAGCCCACGACGTACCTCAGACGCTGCCAGCGTCGCCTGCGGAGTCTTATCCTTGTCCCTGTTGCGGGCTTCTAGAGGCGATCGGATTATCGTGCCGGCACGGCGCATGCCGGTCGCTCCCTTGGCGATAGTCCCTGTTGCAGGCGGCGGGCCGAAACCTAGATGAGGTGAAATCAATATGACTTGTGGCACCAAACGTTCGGAATACCATGTTCTTGATCGTCCTCGCTAGCTTTTCGCACCAAATTGATGTAGATGGAGAGTAGAGACTTCATCTGCGTCTTGTGTAGCTCGCTTGATGCAGAGAAGTAGGTCTGCCTTGGATCAGGACAAATAGCCAACGGAGGGAAGAAACACGGACACCGCAGACTCTTTCGTAGATTTTCTCATCCATTTCTTTCAGATAAAGCATCAACCCAGCATAGCGGCCCAAGTACTGCTCCAAGTCTTGATGAGGAATGATGCTTGGCTTGCCACGACCCCCAGCTTTGAGCAAGCCGTCGGTACTGCCCAATAACATTTGAGACTATAAAAGGTAAGTCGTATGTCATCGAAAGGGACCACTCGTTTCACACACACCTGGGCTGTGAACATGATGGATAAGAAATCGAAGATCCGTTTGCAGAACTGAGTGTTGTACGATCTGTACTCCTGCAATCGCTGCATTGTCGCAGCCATATCGGTGTCCTGGCCAGCCAACAACGCCTTGTACAGCTCGGTTGCAGCTTCTTCCAGACGCTGAATGCCACTGGACTTTTCCAACGACTCTTGCGTGAGAATTGCCAGCGCATCTTTGTTGACTTGGGTTGTTTGCTAGAAAAGATGAGGGTCTAGCGATTGCGAGCGTCGTGGTCATACCAAGAGATTCTCTAGTTCGGACAGTAACGCGCGCTGGTTCTGATTCTGTACTTGAAGACCCCGATTCTGCCCTTGGATGAAGGAGATATCATCTCCAACTGCCTGTGATTTCGGTCAGAAAGCACACTTGTGAGACCGAGAGGGATCAACGCACATTGAGATGAATCTTATACGACGAAACCAAGCCTTCCATATTATCCAGTTCGGCAACTGCTTCGTCCATGTACTTGAGCACAACTTCGATGAGGTCATCGGATTCAAGGAATGAATGGATGTTAGCCTACGCAATGTCAGGAACAACTCGCTAAGTAAACACAGTCAATGAAACTGAGCACCCCACCTTTTCCAGGGCCAGCAACTCATCCAGTAATCTCGCCTCAATGAGATCTGCCGCTCCCCTGGACGACTTGCGGCCAATGACATCGTCGATAGCCCACTCGTATCCTTCGATCATCTCCTCCACGTTCGACATCATGGACTGAGCAGATTCTTCTTCGCCATCTTCTTCATTAGTGGAGTTGGTGATCAGGCGGTCCAAAGCAGCCTGATTGCCTGGATCAAAGAACGAAATGCGAGCGTTCTGGTCTCTCCTCGATGGACCAGATCCATCAACAGGAGCAGCGGTAGCACCTGGGCGCTTCGAAGATCTGGGCAAGGGAGAAGGAGGTTCAATGGATGCAATCGACGGTGCTCTTTCCGGCAGCGAGGAGATAGATGATGAAGGTTGGAGACTGGGAGGTGCCGGAGGTGTCGCTTTCGCCGCTGGTCTAGGACGAGGTTGGGGTGAAGGAAGTGGTTCGGGAAGGCGCTCGGCTTGTCTTGATGAACCACGGGCGGAAGAATAAGCACGACTAGAATTAGCAGGAGATGCAGGACGGGAGTTTAATCCACTTCGCGACTGGGACCTCGGCGGAGGTGGAGACAGATTGCGCTGTTCGTATTGGCGCTCGCTCGAAACTTCGTTTAATGGCGGTGGTCGGTTATTGGGCCGTCGTGTTGGAGTAGCATTCAGTTTTGGTACAGATTGGGAAGCTGTGCAGGTCGGTACCCGTGGGGAGACTGTAACCATGATGTACTACGCACATTTGCTTTCACTGATGCCCTCCAGTCTTAGCGGCGCGTCAGGTGAAGTCGTGCGAAACAGCTGGATGACGGCCTGGAGGAATTGAGATTGTTCACTAGGATCTTCCGTCTGCCATTTGTAGGTTCTGGAGAGGGATATATTGAAGGAGAGCGCCTGGAGTAGTGCAGTCAGCACTTGAGCCATGACGATGATACGCTCCCGCACATTGACCACTTGCAAAGCCCGAAGCTCTGCCAACCTCCAAGTCTTTCCCACTGAGAAAGTCCCGTTCGTGTTCAGTTTGGATTTGTGCAGAAAGCCATTGCCATTGAGAGCCTCTGCACAGTGTTGCCATTGAGAACAACGGACGTCTCAGAAGATGTGTTGCGTACGAGACAGAAGGATGTATCGTGGTTTCCTCCCACCGCCCTCAGCACCGGCGTCCTCCCAAATCTTGACATGAGATACGTATGTTTCTTCAAGAACACCTGCTGCATTCCTGCGCGAGAACACGGAGTCGATGATAGTTTGACGCTGATCCATGTCCGAAATTGAGCGAGTGTTCTAGCACTGTGCGGATATCGGACCCAGCGGGATACACGCCCACAGACAGAGCGTGAAGCAGAGCAAGATTACAGATGATCGAGTGGTGGTGGAGAGAGTCCGTTTACACGCGTGCGCGATCGGCTGTCTGATTGGCATGTCTTCGGCACCAACCTCCTTCCTCGTTCTCCCTCCATATCTCTTGGACTTCTTCTGTGAGGGGCAGCACCCACAAACTTGAAACTCCCATACGGCATCAGGCTGATGGTCTCCACTCACTACTCTTGTGTATTACGTCGCGCGAGACAAGAGACGTTCTTGTCTAAAACGGGTTGACGTGCACAATAGCAACTCCTTTTGTTCCTTTTCTTGCCATGCCGCATAAAAGGGCACGTATACTAGCAAGTGACGCTTCCCACTTCACTCCGCGCAGGTCGCCCCTTCCTCTCGTTTATCTTAATGACGGTTTTCTATATCATGTCCACAGCGTTAGATCTGCTCGCCAACACTGCGCTTGATGAGATGGTCGTGGATCATTCCGACATAAGCACCCTCTCATCATCCGCGCTGTCCTCTGAAGCATCTTCGAGCCCTGTGGGCAAACGGCAACTCCGGTCAAGGAGGTCCACCTCCCAAGCTCCCAAGCGCGGCAAGATAAATCCCGAGCTGCAGCGGCGCCGGAGGGAGTTCAAGGATCGAGCCATGAATATCAAATCTCTCCAGAACTCTCCTGTGAATGGCCAACAACTTGAAGTTCTCAAGATCGTGTTTGATGAGGTGGGGACCACCGCTTGTAGGTCGCACATCGACACTACTGACCTCCGCACAGATTACTATGCATCCCATTGATTCGTGGGTTTCCATCATGGCTATCGTTCTCAACAGGTGCTTTTCTTCGTTTTCATCTACCGTCCCACGCTGAGTCTGCACAGATCCTTCCGCCAAGTCAAAAATTGGTTCAGCAACTGCAGGTGAGTGTTTGTATCGCACTCCGCTTTGTTGCCCGACTCCAACAAATCAATAGACAGAAGCATCGACGCGGAGAACTCACCGCCGTATATTCTGATGTCGGAGACTGTCTGCGACTCAGGCCCTCCGCCTTGTTGATCTCAGCAGACTGGTCCGATCAATGCTTCGAGGAGTTCTTCATGATCGTCCACTTCTGGAAGCTACAAAAAGCGCGCACACAACCACACGGACCATTCACGATCATTCACGACATGAAACTCTAAAACACAACGGCCATGTTGTACTCATGCGCTACTTACACCACACACACTAATCGCATACCTCGTAAATCACTATACGTAATCTTGTATTCACTAATCCCGTTTGTATCATCATCATCGTTGAGCTTGACCCTAACGTCCCTTCCGCCCGATGCCGGCTTTGTATTCTGCCCTCGCTGTCGTGGGACTAGGGTGGTATGCAGCCTTGTGGAGCATCGGCCTACTAGGTTGTTGGGCCGCGTGAGTCATCTGAGGCTGCTATGCACATACACCTAATTTTACCACCACCAAGTCGAAAACGATACCGCCTACGACCGCGCTCGCCGCTAGCAAGTGCATCTCCGACTACTGTCCCTGGTGTCTCAATTCTGAGACCACTCAAGGGACTCGATACGAACCTTTACGAAAACCTTCAATCGACTTTCGTCCAGGAGTACCCGAATTTCGAAATCTTGCTCTCTGTGGCCGACAAGCATGACCAGGCGCTGCCTGTTGCTCAGGAACTCATGGCAAGATATCCCTCGGTGAATTGCAGGATCATCATCGGTATGAACAAAACCGCACTCCGTCCACGACGCATGGGTAGAACTGAGAGCTTATAGGGGAGGAAGTCGTCGGGGTGAATCCCAAAGTCAACAACCTCATGCGCTCCTACCGGGAAGCCGCTAACGACATACTCTGGGTCATCGACTCGAATGTCACGGTGCATCCGGGCACATTAGCTCGTTCCGTCGATGCTCTCGTGGGCCCGCCCTCCACCTCACCCCGCAAACGGATAGCCCTGGTGCACCATGTTCCTTTCGCTGTTGTCACAGAGCCGCGGCTCGGTTCGCGTATTGAGGAAGCCTTCCTGAACACCAACCATGCCAAGATGTACATCGCTATCAATACGGCGGCCATCGAGTCCTGTGTCATGGGCAAATCGAACCTGTACCGGCGCTCAGACGTGGAGCGCATCAACGGGTCCCTGAAACCCTTGACCTCGGACGCGGATCCTGGCGAGCGCGGCCTGGCTGCTTTCGGGCGGTTCCTCGCTGAAGATAACATGATCGCCACTTCGTTGTGGCACGAGCTGGGCGACCGACACGATTTGTCCTGTGATGTCGCGCGCAACGTCGTTGGCAACATGACGCTGTCGGACTACATCTGGAGGCGGGTGCGCTGGATCCGCGTGCGGAAGCATATGGTGTTCGGAGCGACGCTGACCGAGCCGTTCACCGAGTCTGTCGTCCTTTCGTTGATCGGGGCCTCGAGCCTCCACTACTTGTTCGGGCTCCCCGTGTGGATCGCGTTGTGTGCGCATTACATCGCATGGATATCTGTTGACCTGGATGTCTACGCCTCCTTGGCTGGTCATCCGCTACCGTCGTCCCACGCATGGCCCTTCGCAGCAGCATGGGCTGCCCGCGAGCTGCTCGCTTTGCCCATATTCCTCTACGCTATCTTTGGCAGCGAAGTTGTATGGCGGGGGACTCGATATCGAGTCCTTACTAACGGAGAAGTGGCCAAGGTGGAAAACAATCCGTCCTGGTTTCAGCGCTTGCGGCAACCCAAAAACTATGATCCACTGCCAAGTTCCCAATGACTGTTGTAATTGCATTGTATAGCACATAATGAATGACTGCCAGCTCAACTTTTCAAAAGTCGAGTTCATCTTCCTCTAGGCCGAAGAGATCCAAAGTGTTTTTAAAAGCCTTCTCAGCTACCTTCTCCAAAGGCACGTTCAACAATTTGTGCATCGCCCAGGCCACTGCGCCAGTAGCGCAGGGCTCGTTTCTGCCCTTGACGGCTTTGCCTGCAACGAAGCTTTCTGGTTTGACAGAGGGAGCCAGATACAAGTCTCGCATGGCTTGGGGAAGAGACGAGAGTTGTTCTTTCGACGCGTGTCCCCCAGTCATGCTGCACCACGGCGCATCTGCGCAACATGAGGGTTCCAGAGGGGCAAAAAGTCGATCCGATATGTACCTGTTTCGAGCAGTATCCTGTCCGAGCGAATGGTAGCCGCAGCCTTCAGGTTTTCTTCGGTTTTGAGTGAGCAGCCATTTATGCTGAGATGGAAGCCCATCGTCATCTGAAGACGTGTGAGCTGATGGAGGCCAGTGTGTCAAAGCATTTCTGCTGCTCACCAACTCAGCAGCCTCGGCAAGAGATCCGGTGAAGCTGTGGACCACGCCGAATTTCCCGGAAGCATCGCCGAAGCCTTCTTCGCGAAGGATGCGCACAAAGTCGCCATGAGCTGCTCGGGAATGCAGGAAAAGCGGCAGTTGATGCTTTTTGGCCAGGGACAGCTGCGAGCGGAAATGCTTCTGCTGCACTTCCTGGCTTGCGAAATGGAGTCGGTCGTAGTCTGACGGTGTTCAGAATAGGTTGAAATATGTCGAGAGAGAGAGAGAGAGGGCTACCTAGACCACATTCGCCAAGGGCAACAACGCGCCCTTTGCCTTTCAGGTTACCCGCTATCAACTCATCCAGAGCTTGGAGATACGCGTCCGGACCACCCTTGAAGCTTTCAAACTCGCTCGATCGAGTGGGATGGCATCCGACGGTGCAAAATAGGCCTACAAAATCAGTAAGTTTGAGACATGGATGAAGTTTGGAGAATTGCCTAGTTCTTTGGCTAGTTTGAGCGCTTCGCGAGATTCGCGAAGGCTTGTTCCAGTGATGATCATGCTTTTGACGCCCGCTTTGCGCGCGCGTTCAAGCATGTGCTCCAGGTCATCTACGAATTTTCAGACTGAGAAGAACGTAGGGGAGAGCGAGATATGCACCCTCGTGCTTCTTCTTGCCATGGTATTTCCCTCGAAAAACAGGGTCCGTGAGATTGACTGTTGTCCTCAGTTTCCACCTTGCAACTCTTGGGAGTGAAATAGCTCGAGCTCATACCACCGATGTCGATGTATTTCAGATTCTTTAGGAGTGAAGTGTCGACTTCGGCAGGGCGTGCCATCACGGTGACCGGCATAGCCCGAGTGTGCAGTGAATGCGTTGTACGGAGTGTAGGCTGGAGAATTCGAGCGCAACGAGAAGGCGCGCGTAGCATAAATGAATATTTCGGCCCCGGAAAGTGAGTCAAACCAGAGCGTATGTGAGCGGTATGACTGCCTCTGACTATAAATTGCAAATAACAGGTATCAGTAGGGACGCAGGCGGCAATGTCCGCTACTTGAATCACACTATGCCAAATTGAATTTGCTATGGTGAGATATAGGGCTGCAATCCGCTACCGTTCGTCACAAACCGAACCAACCCACATTTTGCAAAATTTCAAATCTTTGTATGTTTTCATCGAAATAGCAATTTGAGACAAATGTCTTATCTGCTACTTGTGTACAACACACTCTTGATACTCTCTCTAGGTAGAGTAGGTAGGTAGGCCACTGAGGCTTGTTGTAAGGATCATCGATCATTGCACATGACTAAGAAGCGCTAGCGACTCATCATGAATGACTAAAACATGATGCTGAGTGAAAGCTTGAAACGAGCCCGGACAGACTGACAAGGTCCCCGAGACCCTTACCTAAAAGGAAGCGGAAGATCAACGTCCGCGATGGACACGGAGAAGAGCGTTTGGCCACAGTCTACTTACCGTGGCATATGATAATGTCAGGTGTCATTTGTACGCTCGGGCAGCGGAGTGCGTTCCGAGCCGATCCTCTCTCTTAACCACGCCTACTAGTTACGAGTCCAATCCAACTTTTCTCTCCTTACTACGCGCTATGGAACGGGTCAAGCAACTCGCCGCTCATCTCACGTCTGCTCGAACGGGTATCTCTGCCCTGGAGCAAAAGCGCCCTGATGACGTTGTGTGAATCGAGCCTCAATGCTCGGAGAGACCAGAAACTTATACGCCACAGGATCACGTTCGCAATGCGGTCGCCGCTCACTAAAGCCAAGCGAGGTGGATTGAAGGACGCGAGGTTCGGGTCGTCGAGGTTTCGGAGATGCGCATGCTCACACGAACCAGAACGGATGAACTCATGCTTGAGATGTTCCTGGTGTGTGCTATTGTGAAGTACGCACTTTGAAGGACTTCTCAAACGAACCTCAAGGCGACCATCAAACATGCACAGATCGACCCGAAGATTGTCCAGGACATATGCGTGGGGACTGTGCTTACTCCGGACGCGCCATACCAGGCCAAAGCAGCTTCCTTGGCTGCTGGTTTCGACTCGCCAGTGCAGACTGTGAATCGATTCTGTTCCAGTGGTGAGTCCCCTCTCGCTCGCGCGTGCATTGCCGGGGGCCTGACCTGTTGTCAGGACTGATGGCGGTACGAGGCACCGCGCTCTGATGGGCCATCAACGACCCGGTTCTCAATCTTCGTGTAGGTGACCATCATCGCCAACCAGATTCGCAGTGGCCAGATAGAGGTATTTGACACATTCACATTGCTTTCTTTATCTGACCGGCCAAGGTCGGCCTTGCCCTGGGCGTGGAGAGCATGTCTGAGAAGTAGGTCCATATGTTTTGCCTGTCATGGTTGCTGGACTCTTTCCAGCCCGGACAATGGCGGACCCTCTCAGAGCGAGCTGATTTCCTGCCATCAAGCAGCAGCAGACTGCAAAGAAAGGATGGGCTGGACCTCTGAGAACGTTGCGTCCGAATTCGACGTTTCTCGCGCTGAGCAGGACGAGTATGCGGCGATGTCCTTCCAGCGAGCTGAGGCTGCCGAAAAAGCTGGTCTTTTTGCGAAAGAAATTGTGCCTTTCACCGTGTTCAGCAAGGACGCCAAGACCGGAGAGCGCACGAGAGTGACCATCGAAAAGGACGATGGGATCCGCTACGGGACTACTGTGCAGAGCCTTTCCAAGATCCGTGCGGCGTTCCCGCAATGGGGAAAGTCTACGACGACAGGGGGCAATGCCAGCCAGATCACGGATGGAGCAGCGTCTGTCCTGTTGATGACACGGCAGAAAGCCGAGAGTCTAGGGCTTCCGATTCTGGCGAAACACATCTCGACCGCCGTCGCTGGTACGTTCCACCCTTGAACAGCTGATGCTTTGTGTTCTGAAATCTTGTGCAGCGGTTCCTCCTCGGATCATGGGCATCGGTCCCGTATTTGCGGTGCCGATGGTCCTCGAGCAGTGTGGGATCACGAAAGAGGATGTTGATCTGTTTGAAGTGCGTCGCATGTCCACATCGAACTGCTTTCTCGGGTGCAGAACGTGGTTTCAGATCAACGAGGCTTTCGCGTCGCAGTGCGTGTATAGCGTGCGCAAGTTGGAGCTGCCTCTGTGAGCGGATCCCCACCATCCTGCTCGCTCACTCGCTTACTTTCATCCACAGAGAAAAAGTGGGGTCGCTGTAAACCCTGATATCAGTTTCTGAACACATTTCAGGTCAACGTCAACGGAGGTGCTATCGCATTCGGACATCCTCTAGATGAGTTTTCTCTTTCTCTGGGAATTGCAGAGGGCCTGACAGTCTTCTCGCCGACACGTTGCACAGGAGCTCGCCAAATTGCTACCGGACTCAACGAGCTGGAGCGTCGCAAGGGAAAGGTGCGCTGTCCTCCCCCATACTATCCTCGTTTGATCGATACTCACTCCAACTCAGATCTTAGTCACCTCGTGAGTAGCGGTTTTGATCGGGCTCAGTCCTGCATGCTGATGCAAACTATTTCAAAGGATGTGTATTGGAACCGGGATGGGTGCAGCGTCCGTCTTTTTGCGAGAGTACTAGGATATTTTTGTACCCCTATTTTAAGAATCCATCAGATCTTGTTGGTCTTACTATCTACTGGAACGGTGACTCGTGAAGGACACTCCGTGACGTGCGGCGCTAATATTCTTGTCTGTTTGTCACGCACATGATGTGTGATCCTGAGAGTGACAGTGTCAATTTCATCCCTCTGCTCCTCCCTCCTCTCGTTGCTATTTGGACGTTGTGCTGCACCCGCCGCTCGTTCCCGGTGCTCTGATCGAATATCTCGAACTCGCTCTCGTTCGCTCCGGCCCATCCCTCATCACCCTAGCTTGTGAGTGTGACGCCCGTTGTCAAGGCAAAGGCCCGTCCCCTTTTGTGCCTGGTCAATTGACGACCTTGCTTCGTTTTTGGCTCTACCCACGACTGACTTTTTTGTTCCGGAAAACAGAATCGAAAGGCCTCGCTCGCCATGTCCATAAAGTCCAAGAACCACACGCTCTTTCTTTCCATCCTCCTGTCCCTCGCTCTTGTACAAGCTCATGATGTGAATCTCGGCCGCAGGCATGAGAGTCTCAACCGCATCATCAAGAAGCGTTCGCCCCATCCCGCCAACGACGCTGCTTTCGGTATAATCAACGCCGCTCTAGGGCTTAGTCCCACCACTACCGACTCTGCCGTACCCAGTCCCAGCTCTTCAGCGCTGTCCGTAGCTGTCTCGGTTCCTGTACTTTCTGCCGCCTCCGCGTCTGCTGTTGCCTCGAGTGCTCCTCCCCTCTCCTCTGCATCAGCATCCGCCGTCTCGTCTGCCTCACTCGTTGCCTCTGTGGTGAGTAGTGTGATAATCGGCAGTTGTGATCGGAATGATATTGATGGTCTTCCATAGAGTGCATCTGCCAGTGCATCGGCGTCGAGCTTAGCAGTCTCTTCGGCCTCGTCGACGTCCATTAGTTCTGTTGTATCGACAACCAAGACTACCGCTGCCGCCCCCCAGACCACGGCCAACGCAGCGACGCAGGCTGCTCAGCAACCTACAGCGGTCGTTGTCGACCAAGTCACTACCGCTCACCGGTCGACTGTGACACAAACGGCGTCCGTGACTGCCACCGCGGCCAGCAACGGACCTGCGGTGCCTGTTACTCAGACTGCGCTTGCTGCGACTAAGAGCACGGTTACGACTGTCCTGATTGCTATCGCAGCGTCCGTCGGAGGAATCGTCATCTTGTGGACAATTTTCCGCAAGTGGAAGCTTGGACACTCGGCCAAGTTCGATGAGCGCATGGCCCCCATCGACTGGCAGCCGACCAATGACGAGGGTATCGTTCCCGGCCACCGTACCCTTTCCCGCAACGCCTCTGTCGCCTCTGGAAACTACAATGACAACCTTGACCACGACTTCACTGCCATGCCGACCAACAACCACTTGGCCCCGGTCGGCGGTTACGCTGATCTTGCTCGCTCGTCTAGCCCGCAGCCGCAGATGGCTGATATGGGCCGAGGTGGAGTTACTCGGGGACCTAGCACCAACCGCGGTCTCCCAGCCGAGGCGTATGACTACAATGGCGACCCTGTCAGGTTTTAGATCGGATGATGTTGTTTGGGGGTTGCGCGCGATTTTACTCATTTACCACGATCCGCTGGACGTTTTGTACTTAGTTTTTCTTTGTTCATTCCAGGGCCTCGACCCCCTTATACCCTTCCGACGTACTTATCGTGGGCATGAATGTGCCTCTGCACAAAATCAACAATGTTTGTTCACGCTTGCATCAACCCGACGCGTGACCGCGTTTATTCTGCGACGCGTCGTCGACTCACCTAATCTCCTCTACCCAGTGTTTGCCTGGCATATGAGTGTTCTCCTTTTCTCTCAGCACTCGTCAAACCCCCTCGAGGCAGGCTCCTCAGACGTGCGGCGCCGATACTCTAAGAGCCTGCGCGCGCTCGACAACCCTGCTTCGTCCGACGACCCTCTGGCAGGATTCCATATGCCAGAGGTCAAAGAATACCACCAGCATCTCACGTCCATAAGGCCGGACTACTCGATACCCAGCAGACTACGCGCAGACCAGGGGGATGACACCATGGCCGTCGACGACGAGGACGAGGACGACGAACAAGGCGCACAAAATGAATCGGACGAGGACGGAGAGGGAGAGGGAGACGACGAGGAGATGGTTTTTCCAGACGAGAGTGACGAAGAGTTCTCGATATTGAAGAAGAGCTCGCAGGAGAGACAAGAGATAGAGCAGGAAATCATGGAGCTGGAGACTGCTCTGCCTGAGTTATGCGAGGACTACAAACTGGTGGATCGGCTGGGCACGGGCACGTTCTCCTCCGTCTACAAGGCCATCGACCTTGGATTCCACGACAAATGGGACAACACGTTGTGGCTCGGATCCGACCCCGACGCGCCCTCGCGCGCGAAGGTCTTCGTCGCTGTGAAACGCATCTATGTCACCAGCAACCCCGAGCGGATACGGAACGAGATTGCCATCCTGGCCGATTGCAGAGGTTGCAGATATGTCTCTCAGCTCATCACCGCGTTTCGCCACCAGGACCAGGTGGTGGCCATCATGCCCTACCACTGCAACGATGATTTCCGTGTATGTTCGTCTGGACTATGTGTGGTGCACGGTCTCATTCATTTCTTGTAGGAGTATCACCGCACTTTGCCAATGGCGGGGATCAAGATGTATTTCCGATGCCTGTTCCGCGCCCTGCGCGACATCCACGCCCGAAAGATCATACACCGAGACGTCAAGCCTGCCAACTTCCTTTTTGATCCACGGACGGGGCAGGGTGTCCTGTGCGACTTCGGACTAGCATGTGTGAGCAGGAGTCCATCTTGGATGAACGGATAGTGACCCAACCTGATTTTCTGGTAGCGGCTTGACGCAGGGCCCAAGCAGGCTATCGGCGCGTGTCTGCATGGTCCGGCGACCGACGAGCATCCCCATGGTCATGCCCTGCCCCGCGATAGCAAATACCAGAACATGCGACTGCTCCAGTCCCAGGCGAAAGCAAAGTCGTTATTAACGGCGTCAGAAAAGGTCGGATACCCTGCGAATGAAACCAGGTTCGTCGTGATTTTACATCCCATGTATCGGCTTGTGATTCATTGCCATCTAGACCACATTCTAAAGCAAATCGAGCAGGCACGAGAGGATTTCGCGCGCCAGAAGTGCTCTTCAAGTGCGGTGAGCAAACTGGAGGTGCGTTAATGCAGCCAAGATCCATTGCAAAGAGGCTGATGAAGCTGGGTAGCGATTGATGTTTGGTCTTCAGGCATCATTCTACTCTTCTTCCTGACCGGCAAATTTCCTATCTTTCAATGCGCCGATGACAATGAAGCTTTGCTAGAGATGGCGACCATCCTAGGCAAGAAGAAGATGGAGAAAGCCGCTCTGCTTCATAGTATGTTGATCCCCTACATGGAATGGGGACTGAGCGACTGACTCTTCGCATCTAGATCGTGCTTTCTACACGAATGTTCCGACGGTCACAGAGCAAGGAGTGCCTTGGAGCGATTTCGTCACCAAGCTCAACCCTGGACTGTACGAACCTCAGTCACAGGACGCACGAGACTTTCCATACAGCGGTGTTCCTCCGGTATCGTCATCTCCATCACGGACTACTCCCAGCTCGCCTGGATCCGACACATACAGCCCTTCCGTGGAAGATCACAAGCGCGACGTGGATCTCGCCTTCAGTTTCTTGCAGGGTCTACTGGAACCCGAAGCCACGAAACGGATCACGTCCAAAGACGCACTAGCGCACGACTTTCTGCGCGACGGAGAGGAGCCGGACGACGACGAGATGTTTCCGCATCCGTTCGGGCAGGGGATCTGTTCGCAGCACCACGGAGTTGACGCTGTGACGGAAGACCCCGTCGTCAAGTTGTGCAAGCCGGGGACGAAGACGTGGACTACTCGGAATCTGCAGCCTGGACAAGGCATTGCCATTGGCAGACAGCCCTGCGAGTTTCACACAGACATTGAATTGTACGATTAGCAGCACATACACTATATTACATACATCACATTGCCTCTGGGACAGCCCAGTAATCTGGTTCGAATGTCGGTGGGACGCCGCTAGGAGGCGTCATCCAGAACGTTATCCAAAGTGTATATGCGATCGCGACCACTGGAATCAGCAGAGCCCATATCCAGACCGCCCACATCTTCCGCGGCGGCACTGGCTTCTCGCGCGACACGTCCGTCATCGTCACATCGTCTAGTATTTTCGTGCGCTCAAACATGGCTTCCAGTCCCGTCGGGGCTTCTGGAGCAAAGAACCGCTGAGGTCTGAGCCAGACTGCGTCGCTGCCCCGTGGCTTCGAGTCGGATGCAGACCAGTCGACATCCATCGAGTCTCCGGTGTCTGGGCCTTGTCCGCGTGCTGGGATAGATGACTGCATCGAGGTTTGTCCAAATACCAGGGGTGTGGATACCGGCTTTGCGGACAGGGAAAGACCCGCGAACAGGTCTGGTTCTTCGACTGGTGTTTGCGAACGGGAGCTCGGGAATATCTTGTGTGAGCTGGTGTCAATCAATCGGATCGCAGGCGGTCGCTGCACTTCGAGTACGAGGAAGGGGACAATGAGCGCCTGATCCGATTTAGTCTCGGAAGCGGCTAGCGTGGGCTAATATCCGACTGACCGTGAATTCCACAGCAGACATGATGACGAAATAGACGTGGCTCCGATGCGACGGGAAATGCGATAAGTCAAGCGGATCGTAATGTCCAAGGGAGGCAAGAGCAAGGCAAAGACTCGTCACGAGCCTTAACGACCATGCCATCATTTGCACCATCTGCCCATCCAAAGAGCATCAGGGAGCAGAGTCAAGTGGGAACAAGCAGAGTGCATACGATATGTTTTTGCTTTCCAAGTATGCGCACATCTCTCCCTTGTATTCTGGCCGCCCGGTAAGTGGAATATGTTGGATCCCAGGCCACCCATAGGATAGAGAGTAGAGCAAGAAAGGGAAGTCCTTTAGCGAGAAAGGACAGCCGTAAGAGCTGGTTCTGGCCGAATGCGGCTGTTATCGTAAGTGAAGGTAACATAGGGGATAGGTTCCACACACCACTCAGGCTTCCAGACATACACCCCAGCACAGTCGTTATCCACAGACCGCCACGAACACGCCAGAAAAGCAACTCGTTCGTTACGTTGTCTTGAGCAGTAAGTGAGACTTGCCGCTGCTTTGTCTTTCCTTTGGTCTGCTTCAGAAGTCCGCCGAGGGCCTTGGAGCGCGCCATGTTGTTTTTCCGATTGACTTCCTCCTCCATGGCCGGCCGACAGGATTCGCAGACCTGAGGGTAACGTCGATACAGAGACTCCCGATATTCGTCCACCGTCTGCGGCTGCCCTTCCTCTCTAGCCTCCTAGATTTCCATTGAGCACACACCATGAGTACGCCGAGCCACATACATCCTGGGGCGGCAGGTAGTTTGCCAGCAAGTTGACCACCAGCATCTGATTCGTCTGACAGTCGTGGCAGAAGATCCCAGACCCGTACATAGTCGGGAGCTGATTCTTGGTAGGCGAAGCGCGCTTGGAGAACGCGCGGCCGTTGAGTGCTTCATCGTGCATGGCCGGTTCTTCGACATTACCGTTCACGAAGCGATTCAGGCAGTGGCAATGAGGGCATCGGAAGCTCTGGGGGTCCGCCGGAGATACGGTGTTGTGGCAGAAGAAGCAGCTGATTATGTTCGACCGCCTCCGCAACATGGATGAAATGAGAAGCGCGACTCCGAGAGAGTGAACCGCGTTTGACGAAAGCGATGTCGTGTCACCTGATCATAATTTGTGATGATTGCCGAGTTGAAATTCTTGATCTTATCCAGACCAACGCACTGATTTTTGAGCGTTGTAATGGCATCGGCCAACCGTGGCAATCTGGTCCTGCAGCCTAATTATTTTACTTCTTCCCTCTATGTCCCCACTTTGCGCAACGACATCAGCAGTCTGTTACTGAGCTTTCATGAGCGATATCAACAAGACCATTCGAAACCCTTCTCAACGTTCAAAGAATTGTGGAATTCTCAAGGATGGAAATGGATCCACTTCAAGGCCATAGAGTCCAGATCCAGGGAGGCTTGCTTGAACGTCACTGTACGATTGTTTCTCGGTGCGTGCACACTGTTCACAAGTAATGACTGCTGATGCGAACTCTTTCAAGAACGCTTGGTGAAGACCGAGGCTCCATTCACAAGAGCCGTTATGTTGTTTGCTCTATACACTTTCTTCGAGACACAACCGACCGGTTCCGCCCCCGCACTGCACAGGATGACGCACATTCCCATTCCGATAGGTTTTTGTTTTCCTGGCCATCTGTGCTGCTTTTCCAACATATTACAGACCTCTACAACTCCTTGCTTGTCTTGCCTACGACTCTGACGACCCCATATCTCGCCCCACTGCATCCTCTCGTCTCTCACATGCTGTCTACACTGGTGGGGGCTGAGCGGTTCCACATCCTCCCCAGCTCCGAGTTGGGTGCTTCGAACCCGCGCAACTTGCCTCATGAGATATTCGTAGAAGAGGGCCTCATTGACAGCAACCAACCCGTGAGAAAGGGTACATTTTCCAAGAGAGACAAGGTCGTCAAAGCGAGGGCCGCGCTTGATTCATTGGGCCATTGGATGGCTACACCGTCGTCGGCAACGCCCCCGACCAGAATCCATTATGTAGAACAGAAGACACTGTTGTTACAGAAGATTGGCGTCCAGTCTCCAGAGTTGAAGGAAATCAGCGCGGGGGTAGTAGGAAGTTTGCGGCAGGCACAAGAGGAGCAAGGCGAGGACGCGAGTTGGGATGGACTGGAGAAGGTGTATGCGGCGGTGGGTTCATCCAGTGGGCTGCTTCGACTAGTTGATTAGCACCTGATAATGAGGATTGTATCCAATGTTGCACCCGAGTGCGAGACTGGTGTTTATGTTTCACGAGCGTTGATGTGGGTGCCGTCAGAAACCAAGCGGGGTTGCGAGCTTGACATTCACTGATGATCACACGCTCTGACCGTTGTGCGACGACTGGTTCTTTCCCAACTTTCATTCTCATTTACTTTCTTTTGCTTTTTTCTTTCATTTCGTCGACATGTCCAAACGATCTCAGTATCCCTTCACTGGGCCTTCTGCTTCTGTGTCGTCAAACTCTTCTCCTTCTCGAGCCATGCCCCAGCTAGCACCGAACGCGCAACGGCGCTATTACGGGCAAGCGGCATCTGCTCCCACGACACCTATTGCAAATTCCAAACGTACATCTGCGGGCAGTTTCGATTCGCTACAGAGTAGCAATAACGGCAGCGCCGTGTACGGTAACTTTGCTCGACCGCCGCAGTCCACGAACAGCAGTGAGAGCGGGCATTCATCTCAATCGCCATACAACGTGCCGGGGAACCGCACATCCGCTGACTCCTATATCGTCGAGAAGGTACTCCCAGCCTCTCTCTCGGTCGCCGACGGACTCATTATCGCGCTTGTCATTAGTACTCTCTGGCGCCAGATCCCGCGTCTTGGGGAACTGATTTGTCTCGGCCAGAAGCGGACGATGTGCTCCACAACGCAGATAAACGCGACTCGAGGAAGGGCAACCGGGGCAGCATCTTCACCGGCCGTGGCATCGCCAATCTCGGGTGCCTGTTTGTTCTTTGTGCCGGCCTGGTCACCCTGTTGTGAGTGGGTCCGGCGCTTCCTTCCGTGTCGTATCTCATCCAGAGCCCCGACGGCAGTGCTGGATTTCCTGTCGTCAGCCACTTTACCTCGCATACCCAGTCCTTCCTCGGGGGGTTCAATGCCGGCGGGATCAACGAGACGGGACAAATTGCCGCCATAGGCAACTGGGGTTTGATCGACCTTGGTATGTGCGCTCCCCGGCCGCCTTGAGAGTGCGGCTGATTCACCCGTTCCTGGAGATACGCCCAAGGAAGCGCACACGATTGCCTCGTACCACACCGCCGGCAAGCCCATGCAACTCGTGTTCAGCGACGAGTTCAATACGGATGGCCGGAGTTTCTATCCCGGTGACGATCCATACTGGGAGGCGGTTGATCTGCACTACTGGCAGACAAACAACCTGGAGTGGTACGATCCGGCCGCTATCACGACAAATAACGGTGCGCTCGAGATCACATTGACCCAAACACCCTCGCATGGCTTGGAGTATCAGGGTGGAATGTTGTCGACGTGGAACAAGTTCTGTTTTACTGGAGGAATCTTCGGTCTGTCGCCACGATCACGTGCATGCAACATTGACTGAGCATATCGTAGTTGCTGCCGTGCAGCTTCCGGGCACGAACAATGTCCACGGACTCTGGCCAGCCGTTTGGGCGATGGGAAACCTCGGCAGGGCTGGCTACGGCGCCAGTCTCGAGGGAATGTGGGCAAGTCATTCCATGACGCAAGCTTTCCTTACAACATTGACATGACCTCACTCCAGCCATATTCCTACGATACGTGCGATGTGGGCACAGTCCAGAACCAGACCCTGAATGGCCTGCCTGCGGCTGCGACCATCAACGGCGATAACTCCGTTGGTGGCGCACTGTCTTTCTTGCCTGGAATGCGGTTGTCCAGGTCCGCAAGTTCTCCACAAAGATGGCCCATAGCATTGAAACTCAGACCAGATGTACTTGTCCGGATGGTTCGCACCCTGGCCCTGTCCATGCCGGTTTGTTTTACTTTTTCGGTTTGTCAACAATCTGATGCATTTGTAGATGGTATCCAAATTCTACTAGTTGGGTCCCTGCGTGGAATCTGACCTGTATGCCAGGAACATTTGTCGGTCGAAGCGCACCTGAAATCGACATGTTCGAGGCTCAGATCACAGATGGCATCGGTGGTCAAGTTTCGCAGTCTGCGCAGTGGGCGGTGGGTTCGCTTCTCGCCGTCTGTTCTTGACAACTGACTTGTTTCAGCCCTTCAATCACGGCTACCTGTGGCAAAACACGACCGAGAACTTGATCATCCCCGACCCTGTGAATTCGACCCTGAATTCGTACATCGGCGGTGCTTTCCAGCAGGTGGGATTCGGTAGAGAGGTCACGGGAGATGCACCCCACTGACTTCTTGAAACCTAGGCGACCTCGGTTGTTTCAAACACCAACCAAGCGTGTTATCAGCTGATCGAAAACTGTTTCTCGGTTTATGGTTTCGAGTATCAGCCCGGTGCGCGGAGACCAACTCCTTGTCTAACTGTCACTGAGTGCACTCAGGGTTTGATGGGGCGTACATCTCGTGGATCACTGGTACGGGCGAGTGCGGCTGAACTTGATATACCATTAAATGCCTGACAGACAACCAACTCGTGTGGACGCTGAATCAGGCCGGGATGGTCGCCGACGATATAGTCAAGATCGGCCCCAGACCCGTTCCTCAAGAGCCGCTCTACCTGATCGCCAATCTGGGGATGTCGCAGAACTTCGGATTCGTACGCTGGTCTGTCTGTGCAACATCAGACTGTTTTTGACTGTTTTGATAGGTCGATTTTGCGAACTTGGTCTTCCCTGCGGTCATGCGGATCGACTACATCCGTGTTTACCAAGACCCGGATCAAATCAACGTCGGCTGTGACCCCAAAGACTTCCCGACTTCAGCCTACATCAACGAGTACATGGAGGCATACACCAACCCGAACCTCACGACGTGGAGGGACGACTTCAAACAGCCCTTCCCCAAGAACTCCTTTTTGGGCCAGTGCTAAGGACAATGCGTGTAATCATTGAGTTGTATGTCTAGTTTCAGAGCAACTACGTTGGACTGTTGTAGGTCGTTCTGTAGCAGTAGTACTAGTAGTATCATTACGTCGGAGATGGTGGCAGGCTCATCAGTTTCGAGACTGTCCTACTGAGAGTAATTATGCCTCCTGCACTGAGCCGCGGAACTGCCAAATCGTCGCCCCCGGACTCCCCGTCCTGCTTGCTCTTCTCAATCAGCCTCTGCGCATCCGATATCACCTTATCTAGACGGCCGCTCCGCCGGTACAACCAGTCGATCTCGCTCTCCAACCCTCCCGGAGCTAATTCGAGCGCGCGTCGGACGAATCCCCGCGATAGAACATACGCCTTCTCTGAGTAGAGGCGGCTGACAGCCCAGTCAGCAGTCGCCGCCGACATCAATTCGAAGTCGGCAACCCACCTGTTGACTATCCCTTCCTGAGTGCCACGCAGCTTTTCGTACGCCGGCTCGCAGAACCAGCTGAGTCGGGGTCAGCGAGGCGATCAAACTCAAAACTCTGTCGCGACGTACGGCTCTTTGACAAGGACGAGGCCTTGGATGCTGACCAACACCTGCAGCAGAGTGGACCGAGTCGCGTTCCAGATCTCGTCCTTGTCGCCCGCCCAGGTGCCTAGTATAGACAGACACACTTTCCCCTCCTCGTACAGATTGGGATGCACCCGTCCGTTTCCGTTCGTCCAGCTCAGAAAGTGCAGCAGCGGGGGACTCTGCGGGAAATTCGAGTCCAGCATCCAATCTATGACAAACGGTGCATCTTCGTAGGGTGTGTTCTCGGGTCCGATGATAAGCGACCGTAGAAGATCGGTGCGGTCCTCGTAGGCACGAACCAGAATAGAGTCTGACATGAACGATAAGCTTCAGAGACCAGGATAAGGTTAGCCTGTTCTCGTGCCTGGTAAACTGCCCAGCAACGTGCGGTACTCTCTGGAAAGCCTAGTCAGGAATTGTTTCGAAGGTCGGGCAGGTGTTGCGCTGTAATAAGCGTGGTCCACGGGAGCAGACGCCAGTATTTCGAACCGCCGCCAGGCCGGATCTTCCTCGGGCTCTGATGGCACGGCTGGCCCATCCAAGTCGAGCGTAGGTTCTTCGGGAGGTGCACTTGGGACATCGGGAGGTTCGTCATTTATTGAGGCGTCTTGGACCTCGTCATGCAGCTCAGGGCTGTCGAATTCGGCGGTATCGTCAAATTTAGGCCACGACCCGTCGCTGCTGTTTTCCTCCCAGTCACCGTCTGCGAGGGACCAGAACTGGACATCGTCACCGTTCGATGCTTGGTCCCACATGTCGTCTTCAAGTTGGTCTATACCGTCATACAATTTTGTCAATCGGTGCAACGGATACGCCCGGGCCGTCCCATTGGGATGTACTATCTGAACCGTCCCATCGAGATTGATCTGCCATTCCATCAGCTCGATTCGTCGTTGAGCATGGGGGCAGAGCAAACACTTACGTCGGATACTTCGCCCAGCCAAAACAGGCTCTCGTCAGAGCCAAGAGGCCGCAGAATCGGTTGTTCTGCAATGTTCTCGAGCTGCCGCCGGCGTGCGATGCTCTCTCCGATCTCGGACATCTCCTTGCGAAAGCCGACGAGCTGCTCATTCACTACGGGGACGTCTCGGACCCAAGCCTCGACCTCGCCTATTCTGGGCACCCGCGCAGCAGCACGCGAGCCGTTGGTCCCACCCTCGGCATGGACAAACAAGAAGTCCCCGCGCCGGACCCCGAGTCCATCCGAGGGCGAATCGTGGATGGCAGCTGCATCGGACACGCCGTGGGGATCAAGTTCCAGAGCCGAGATAAGCTCAGTTTTCCCCGTCTCAGGGACAAGCACCGATACAGTGCGATCCGGATTCACGGCCTGTATGATGACAGCTTGGTTCTCGTCTTCCCGATTCCAGAGCGCCCAGTCGCCCGGCCTACGGCTAGTGAGAGGGGGAAAGGACAGAGTCTCATGAAGACACACCAGCAGTCGTACTCGTCCGGATTTAGATACGGAATCAACTCCGTCGAACGCAACGTCTCTCTTGTCCCATCTTGCCATAGGACTTGCACATGAGTGCGAGTCTCCGTGACCGCAAATGTCTGGATCGGAATCTGGGTCCCGTTTTCTGGGCCATGCATGGTCTTGGGAACTTTATCCGGGTCTTTGAACTCTACACGATCGCCCACTCGCATCGCAAGGTCAGAGACACTTCGGATAAGCGTCAACCTCGACATGTCCTCGGCAGTCCAGAACTGCTGCGGTCGCTGTCGCGTGGCAGTCACTGCCGGATCAAGCTGGGGAACCGGGTCATTCAAACCGCACTCTCCGTCGCATGCCACGCACTCACGGCTTGACTGATGGCCAGCCAGGTTATGGCGTACACCGTGTGAGTGACTTGCACACACATGTCTTGCGAGCTTGGTCGCGTGTTTCCAAGCAGAAATCCAAACAGATTGTAAACTGATGACGCTGGCGCAGGAAGAATGTCCTGACGCAAGCTCAATTCATGTGTGCACAAGGAGGGGTGTGACGTACCGGACCTCGCTCGCCGATAGATAGCCGGGACCCCAGCTCTGGGAGACGCACGATCTCCTTGTTCGATGTCTCCACGAGGACTTCATCGTAAAGCTGGTTGCCGCACTGAGTACTCAATTCCAAGCTGCCGATGGCACCGTACCTCGATGACCTGACCTGTGATACGCGAACACGAGTCAAAAGCGAGAAGAGAAGACGAAGATGAGAAACCCGATCAACCTATCCAATCGTCCACCACCACAAGGTCCCCCACCTCTGCATACGTCCGGTCCGCCAGTTCTTCAAGCTTGGTCCAACCCCCGACACGTTCCCCGGTGACAACATGCTCGCATCGTCCCTCTACAGTCGATTCCGTGATGACTCCCGAGACGAGGCCGTCGACCGTGCGCTTGCAGAAATCGCCGGGATGGAATGTCCGGTCGACGAGAACGAGCTCGGCTTCGGGCAGTATCTGTCGATCGAATTCATGACGATGGGAGCTGTCGGCGTCTCGGAAGAAGGATACGCCTGCGGTCGTGCTCAGTGGCTGGTGTACGCGCGGACATGAACTGAGCGGCACGCGATGCACACTACGCACCGACTTCTCCCTGGCTGAGTGGTCGCATGAGCGGATCGCTCTGGGCAGTTGCTGGCGGTATCTCTTCGACGTCATGCCAGCATCTCTACGCCTGCGTCCAGCCGTGAAGGGAAACGAGAAATGAGATCTACCATAACAATCCCAGTAACACCCTGGCCGTCCGGCGATTGTGAGGTGGGAGATGTGACTCGGCGGACGACATCTTGCTGGTAGAACTAGGCAAAGTTGAGTTTGTTGTACGAAAGCAAAGGACAGAACGACCTTTGTCTCGATATTTCGGCCCATAAGTGCTGCACTTGGAGGTGCATGTATGATCGCTTCCGGAGAGCGATTACCGCATCGAGTCATCACTGCATCACGGCCGCGTGATTGACAAGGGCAACATGGCTTTCCGGTAAATTCTCTGTATTTCGGAGAGATACAGAAGTAAGTAAACGAATCTGTCGTGGATATAAACATAGAGAGTGATAAGCAGCCTCCTATGTGTGAGTATGTGTCTCTATTTTCAGTAAGGCATATTAAACTTGCCCATCAACCACCATTCATCCACTGCCTCGTTCGCATCATAATCGAACTGGACCAAGTACGTGCCCCAGGTTGCAGCCAGGATGTCATCCGAGATGTCATCCACATTGACCAGCGACAGCGACAGCTGTTGATTCCTCATCTCGCGCGCTGGCCCAGGAGGGAAAGTGATGACAATGAATGCCCCTAGTTCAGATGCCTCCGTTGCCATGGAACGCGCAAAGCGGACTTGTCGATAGCCTTGCAGGAGATACGGGATTTGGTGGGGGGAGCTGACATGAGAAAACACGCGACCGAGGGCAAAGCCGTCTTCCACCTGCAGAAAACTAGAGTCAGAGATGGCAAGAAAGCAGCAGCACACCACTTACAGCCATCGATCTGTTGAGACACGGAATAACCATCTTTGACTAGAATGCATTGAAGGCCGGAAGAGAACTTACGAATTGTGTGTGGCGTTGATCTGTAGAGGCTTCGTTGGATACGTCAATATCGGTCGTGAAGAATGCTCACTGTAATGGTATGGGCGGCATCCCCAATGACAACTAGGCCCGTGGGATGCACGATGCGACGGACGATCGGCACACGTTGTATCGTCGAATGGAAATGATGCGCAATCTTGAATAATCGTTCGACACTTGAGGTGCGAATTAGCGCGTTCTTGACTGGTTTCACCCGTGCAGCTCACCGAGGTTCTAGTCCAGTAAGGGCCACATCGGCTGCGACGGTAGGTCGAGCATTTGGGTCCCAGTCTGTGTCAACATCGTCGGGCAGAATGCCAGTGACGCGAGTACACGTCAGAATATACAGATCATGGCCAGACTGGGAATAATTAACCTCCGCGGTAGGTAGATTGACTGCCATGAACCTTGTGCCCAGTGACAAGAATGTTGGCGCCAGGCCAGATCATAAACTAGAACCAGATCAGAAAGCTAACGATCAGCGAAAAGAAAACAGGCGAACCTCATTGGTCTGAGCAAGTGAGACTAGTGCAGGGTCATCTCGCATCGCAGAAAGGCTGATGGAATAAGAATGCCTGATTCATGTGCCAAGTCGATCAATGGAAGAATGTCACGTGCCAAGCCACACTCACGAAACAATCTCAGACACTCCTGCGCTGCTCTGTTTCTCAGAGATCGAGTCCCCGTCGCTGTCGTAGTCGTCTTCGTCCTGTTCCGACTGCTGGTTGATAGCGCCCATGACGATTCCATCTCGGCCGTCAGCCCCAACCAGCTAACGTAAGAGATCACGATCGAAATGATTCCGTGGAAGCACTTGAGTGGCGTACCAGATCACAGTCCAGGCGGTCGCCTAGAATCGTTACCACTGCTGGTCTCTGCCCATGTGCCGCATGTACCGCTGTAACCTCCGTCTGGAACTTGAGCTGAACGCCTGCGTTGCGGCAGAGACCCAGTAGATACTGGATCAGAACGTCATACTGGACATATATCTGTCAAGTAGACAACATCAAAGGAACCACGGAGGAACTCACGGCAATCATCCAGAATTTACACCCCAGATCTTCCAACACTTCGTCGATGAACACCATTCGGCCAATGACCTTGGAGGATTCGCCTGAATGAAGGAATGGGTGAGACTCAGACGGCGGCTTAAGCGCATTCGCAACCTTCGAGGAAAGTCATCCTGCAGAATGGAGATAAGAAGTCGTTGCATAGAAGAGTAACGGACATCACCCTTCACACTCAATACCATGCTCTCGCAACAACTCTTTGCCTCCGGGCAATGTCTCCAACAACCGTGACATATTGGGCGGAACTCGGACACCGCCATGCGTCTTGGTAGAAATCCCAATCATCCATACAGCAGACGGTCAGTGATAGAAGGGACCCACATCGACACAGTCATCACGTTTGTCCAGAACAATCACCTCATGTGCAGAACCACGGAGAGTGTATGCTGCACAGAGACCAGCAATACTTCCTCCAATGATAATGCACTTGAGGTGGCAGCACTCTCCTGAGTTCAAGTCATGAGTCGCGGATGAAGTCATGGCGGTCTATGAGCGGGGCCGGAGTACGGAGCGAGGGGGATGAAGCCACAGGCAGTTTTAAATTTGCGCTGACAGCTCTTGAGCGCCATCATCAAAGCTCGGGTAAAGACAAAGTCACAAAGGATCCGTCACAAAAGCCCCGCTGCATCGCGTGAACAAAGTCGCGTCCAAACATCGCCATCATCGGCTTCTCTGCCACCACAACTAACACCTTCACACCGACACTCCTATATACTGACCACCGCTGCTGATAATACCCATGACGACGTGCGTTCTCTCCAGTCGCGTCTCCGAACGCGTGACTACCCACAATCCCAACAGTGAAACCAGTGCGACGACACTGGAGGCCGCGATCGAGCAAGCAAAACGCGCTTTCGCACTCGAAAAATACGAGCAAGCGGTCGACCACTACGCGACTGCACTGGAGCTTGTGTATGTCGCGTGTCCTCAGGGCTGCTTTCTGCCCATCTGACGCGTCGCAGCACACAAACACACGGTGACGACGCGCCGGAGACCGCGGATCTCTATTTCTCGTATGGCAAAGCGTTGCTGGAGAATGCGATCTCCCAGAGCTCTGTGCTCGGGAAGAATGAGCCCGAGAACGGTGTCGAAGAGGACGAGCCTGTCGGTGCGTGGCACGCCACCCATTCGTGTATCTTTTCTGACGTTACGCGAAAAGAGTCCAACTCCAAAAACGGGCCGATACTCTCCTTCTCGGGTGACGCGGACGATGAGGGTGTGGACCTGCTCAGCGCTGCGCAGAACATGGTCGACGGTGACGATGAAGACGAACGGGAAGGGGAGGGCGACGAAGATGGAGAGCCGGAAGATGACTTCAATGCGGCTTGGGAGGTGCTAGATCTAGCACGGGCGATATACGCCAAGCAGAATGAGGAAGAATCGAATGAGGATGTGCAACTCAAGCTGGCAGACACTTATATCGCATTGGGGGACGTCTCTCTCGAAACAGGTGCCCGATACTCTGCTTGACATCCACCGACAGCCCTCAGAGACTTTGCAGAGAAATTCGACCAGGCTATTACAGACTACGAAGCCGGCCTGGACTTGAAAAAGGACTTGCTACCACGCAGTTCGCGGCAAATCGCTGAAGCTCACTATAAATTGAGCATGGTGCTTGATCTCACTTCGGGACGACTGGGAGACGCCATTACTCAGGCTGAACTGGCTTTGGAGAGCATCCATTGTCGGATGGAGGCACTCACGAGCCCACCACCCGAAGGGCAGACACCCGTCTTGGCTGCCCCCGACCCTAAAGGGAAGGGCAAGGGCAAGGCCATCTCGACGCGTTTGATACGAGACGACGTTGCGGGATTGTCGCCCGCAAAAGTGGAGGCTGAGCTGAAAGAGCTAGCGGGATTGAAGGAGGATTTGGCAATCAAGGTGCGCCACAAACATTCATGTAGAGACATCTGACGTGATTTGGCGCCCAGGTGGAGGAATTGAAGACACGGCCAGATGAACCCAGGAAGGACGCACCGACACTGGCGGCTCAGGTTCTTGATGCAGAACTGAACAATGCCATCGGAACAGCTGGGGGTTCGGCCACCGTGAACGATCTGACCGGGATGGTCAAGAAGAAGAAGAAGGCGCCTATCCCTGAGACGGCATCTTCACCGGCCAAACGGAAAGCTGACGACGAGGGGGAGACCAGTGAAGGCAAGAAGGCGAAGCTGGACGAGTGAATCTATATCTATCATGACGCATTAAATGATTCGAATTGCTGTGACTTGGATGCGTCTGGCGAATGGATGCAACGATTGGGCGTTTATAAAATAACCGCTCAGGAGATACCATACTCAGGGCTGACAACGGCTTGAGCGCCAATCTGCTGAAAGCTGGAACGTCGTTACATGCATCTTGCGGCATCAACACGTTGATCCACCTTTAGCTCGGCAAGAACCCAGTTCCGCAGCCTTTGCACGTAAAGTGAATCACGCCAAGTTGTGCAACTTGGGCTGATAGAGCGCGATTTGGCCGCAACCAATGGCGAATGTGTTCGTATGTCGAGAGCTGAGCGAAAATAGCCGTGGTGCGTGTACTATTGATCGCAACTGACAGGTGTTTCTGCACCATAGAGGTGTTTTCAGTCGTTAGAGCCATTTAATGCATCTATTGCCTTCGGGTTTTTTTCAAATCATTCCTTATATACTCTCAAATGATTGTGCAAAGTCCGAGAGCAATCGGGCAAGTGCAAAGAATTGCTCGGCGCTGCCGGCGCATCAAATGAGGTGTTCTCAAGCTCATCTCTGTAATTCCAAGCCTCCCGTTGGTCATTTCAGGCCGGGTAAAGACGAGCAATATATTATTAAGTATCTAAATCGTATTCGATACACGCTTTGCTATTCCGGGCTTGCAATGGATGTGAGCAAGGGTGATCAGCCAAAGCGTGACAATTCAAGCTCCGCGCATCAAACACGTTGATTGACAGCCATGTGTGTCTGGCGTCGGAACCTATTCCTGGCCCATCATCTCAACCTCTGATTGCTCCGTCCTTGGCTCCTCAGCAGCCTACGCTACCTTACACATTGGTTTTGGATCCTTTTTCGACTTTCTCACTCCTGCCTCCTGTACCATACACATCTGGTTTCCAATGGACTTGAAATCCACATTATACATCACACTTATAAAACTATACACCTACTAATGGCTCGAGGACCTTTCCACCTGGGTCTAGCACCTCTCACATGTCGTCAATACATGTAATGTATCTACTTCACACTTATATTCTTTCTTCTGTGAGTGTTGACGCGACTCGGGGAGCACAAGATCAATTGCCGGTTTGGCCATCACACTGTCATCACTGTGTCAGTGTGACAATTGTGACCACACATGTAATTCCTCTTGCTCACATCCATTGCAAGCCCGGAATAGCAAAGCGTGTATCGAATACGATTTAGATACTTAATAATATATTGCTCGTCTTTACCCGGCCTGAAATGACCAACGGGAGGCTTGGAATTACAGAGATGAGCTTGAGAACACCTCATTTGATGCGCCGGCAGCGCCGAGCAATTCTTTGCACTTGCCCGATTGCTCTCGGACTTTGCACAATCATTTGAGAGTATATAAGGAATGATTTGAAAAAAAACCGAAGGCAATAGATGCATTAAATGGCTCTAACGACTGAAAACACCTCTATGGTGCAGAAACACCTGTCAGTTGCGATCAATAGTAATGAGCGATTGGAGCAAAATCAAGCGCCAAGAAGCGTTTCATGAACCGGAATGCATCACAGTGCGAACGGGCGCCTGACTGAACAATTTTTTTAGCGACCGGGGGTCGTGTATATCAGTTGCCTGCTTTCAACCCATTCATGACTCAGGACTTTTTGCTGGATCCCCTGCTAGCTTCCAACCTCACCTAGCCATGTTACCCCGTATACCGTCGTACCGTGCGTCGTCGCGCTCGTTGATGGCCGCGCAGGGGCGCAGGGCATCCTACGCTGTCCGTGGCCGAACATTGCCGTCTCTACATTGCTCATCGTTTCGGTAGACTATCCGCGGCCTAAGGCAACCTGCCCCAGACCCTGAAGACACTTTACCGTCAGATAATGTATTTCTATGCTCATCTTTACGGGGAACTTCGTGTTGAAGCTCGGCATCTACAGGACTTCATCGTTTCCATCCTCCGTGCAAATCCCTCCCTCCGCGATACGCGCTCTTACCTCGCGTCTTTCGGCCCCCGACCGAAGCCCCCCACGTTGGTCGAGCAAGTCATCCCAGCCGAGCCAAATGTCCCTATCGCGTCGGCGACTCCCGTCATTCTAGATGGCGTGAAAGCCAGTCCCGTCGTTTCGTCGATTCTTGACCCTGTCATCCGTCGTACCGCACTGGTCAAGATTCAGGGGCCGTTCACAGACGTTCAGCTGGAGAGCATCGCTCGTGGTCTGGTCTATCTTGAGAAATTGGGTCTCGTCAGCGTCATCGTGGTGGAGAATGATGCTGTTGCCCGAGGCGATCAGGAAGAGCGGTCATCATTGGTTGAGGAGACCATGCGCATCGTCACGACGCTGGAAAAGCAGGGAGCTCGTGCACGGCCTGTCCTTGGGACCATCGCCAAGCTTGGACCGAAACCGGGTGACGAGGATTCGCCCGAAGATATCACTCCCGAGGCACACACCTTCCCTTCGGATCTTGTACCCATCCGTTCTGCTCTTCGTGCGGGGGAGATCCCCGTTATCCCACCCTTTGCCCTGGACTCCTTCTGCCGATCTGTGCGGGTGGATGCCAATGATGTTCTCGGTGCTCTTGCGCGTGGAATGGCAGAAGCTGCCGAGAACGACCTGGATGAGGAAGTAAACCTTACGCCTCTGCGGCTGATGATCATAAATCGCGAAGGGGGTGTGCCATCGTACGCGCGCTCTGGAATGCCTCACCTCTTGATCAACCTTACATCCGAATACTCCTTCATCAACGACACCTTTCACGATCCATGGCGAACGACGCATCCGACGGCCTTGGCTAATCTGGCATTAGCCCGGACTTGTCTGTCTTACATGCCCCCCACTTCGTCTGCTGTGATGGTCTCGCACCGATCTCCTAGTTCGTTAATCGCCAATCTGATAACGAACAAACCTGCGTTAAGCTCAAGCTTACCGCATGCGTTACTGCAGGGCAATCAACGGCTCAACACGCATACACCCACGCTTCTCCGTCGCGGATCACCGATCCGTGTTCTGCGCTCTGTCGAGGAGATCGACCGTGCAAAGCTCGATGGGCTGCTCGAGCAATCTTTCCGACGGACTCTCGATCAGGCTGCCTTCTACAAGCGGCTGGAGCAGACGCTGGACTTTGTCATCGTCGCCGGCGACTATGCCGGTGCTGCGATCGTGACCAACGAGCTAAATCCGGGCTCATCTGTTCCCATCTCGTACCTGGACAAATTCGTGGTTCTCCCAAGTCACCAGGGCGACGGGACCGTCGACTTCCTGTGGGTCGCACTGCACGATGAGTCGTATGGACTTGGACACCCGTTCTCTGCAAACCCGAACGGCGGAAAAGGCGGTGTGGGCGAAGGCCGTGATCTTGTCTGGCGCAGCCGCGCGGACAATCCAGTCAACAAATGGTACTTTGAACGCAGCTCCGGCCATCTCAGAATGGGCCCCTGGGTCATGTTCTGGTGTGACGCCGAGAAACGTCTCAAGCAAGAGCAAGCCAAGAAGCTGACTGGCGGTGTCTCCTTTGTTGAGCAAGGGGAACAGGGTAGGCTGAGTCAGTGGGCAGAATCTGTTCAAAAAATTCCATCGAGCTGGCTGCCGATACAATAGGCCTTTCATAGATTATTCACTCATCCAATGTATGTATGTATTATATACTTATCCAGGTTAGATGCTCACGACTGGTCACATCATGTGGTAGTTGTCACGCTACTCGTTATGACGTGAAGCGTTCCTCCTTTACTTCACTTGACTCTTGAAACCACAATGCCGAGGCGGAAAGCAGACAGCTTGAACCCCGTCTTCGAGCGCATTCTACAGGAGCTAAGGGATGAGAAGGATCCAGGTTCGGTCGGCACGGTGGAACTCGGCATGTGCCCCTCATCCCCTTTCCAGACGAGGGACACCAATGGGCAATCTACAACAGGGCCCTCAAAGGACTCCAAGCGGCTGAAACTGTATTTTCTGACCCCCAGGAGCTCATATCCGTCAAGGGCATCGGTCCTGGGATCGTCAAAGCCGTGGCCAAGCGCCTCCGAGGCGACGAGGACGCCCCGCAGCGCACTCCAGCCGCGGCTTCCAAAGTCCCTGCCCGCCCGTTAAAGCGATCTGTCACAGATCTTGGGGTCGAAACAGGTGCTCCAGTAACCAAGCGGCGGACCGCCAGTGTGCCTGAGCTTCCTCGAGTCGCCGACTCAACGGTGCATGACGAAGATCCTAAGAGTTTCAAGTTTTGGTATCTGGGTATAAATCTTACTGCGTCTTTTCTCAGAATCCGCGTTCATCATGCACACATGCGCAGATAGCAAAGAAAACCCTGTTCGAGAGAGCATACAAGCCGAGACAACCTTCGACGCACATTCACAATTATGGATGAAGGTTATGTACCCTCCTTCAATGGAGCGACATCCGCTGGCTACTCATCTGATTGTGGTCGCGCGCCGTGATGACGGCATCGTTGCTCAAATGCCGGAGCTGCTCGCTGAAGGGCTGCGCTCATGCCCCGGCTTTTCAATTCAGCCCAAGCCAACTTCGAAGGCAATCAAACACGGTTCATCGAAGTTGCTCGAGGCTCTCGCAGCTGAAACACAAAAACCTCGCAACACCATCGATCCGTCGAGGCAACTTCCTACTTATCTGCAGACAACTAACAGGGGGGAGTCAAGTTCGCAAGTCATCCCACCAACCCAGACGGCTGCAGCAAAGCGCGTGAATCATCAAGCACAGGCCCTAGTGCCTGCTAAACCATCTCGGTCTCTTTCTCGTGCCGCGACCGCGACCACTGCACCAGAAAGAGCAGTCCCGCCGATTCAACGAACGAAATCCGCACCTGCCGTCGGGAATCCGACCTCGCGACCGAGACTGTCTCACGCTACCCCAAACTTGCCTCCCGTCGAGCATTCTATCTACACGGCGCAGACAGACTTCCCTGACTTTTCTCCTGATATCATGCGGGCGGGGGACTATGACATCACGCTGGTCTTGGACCACCGGGAAAGGGGCGCCCATCAAGACCGTGATGCCATGCGCAATCGTTTGCGGAGGAATGGGCTCGCCGTTGAGACCGAGTCGCTGGAACTCGGCGACGTTATCTGGATCGCTACGAGCAAAAGCGGTGGCCACTCTTGTGTCCTTGATTTTGTTCTCGAACGCAAGCGACTCGATGATCTAGTGGGCTCGATTAAAGACGGGCGCTTTCACGAGCAAAAGGTTTGTGACGTCGTCATTTCATTGCGCTTTCAATGTTTATCGTCTCGTTCCAGTTCCGCCTGCACCAAAGCGGGGTATCCCGCGTTCTTTACCTTGTCGAGGAATACAATGCGGTACACCAGAGGGAAAACTGGGGGGTTCAGATCAACACAGCGTTATCGTCGACTCAAGTGGTCGATGGCTTTCTCGTGAAAGAGACCAAGAGCCATGACGATACTATCGAATACCTCACTGGGCTGACCGAGCAACTGATTCGTGCCCACCAGGTTCGTAGGGCAACAGGATCTGGGCAGTGATTGACCGCCGTCTAGATGAAGGATCTCCATGTCATTCCCTCGCACATGATCAAACGGCATTCCTATCTAGAGCTCAGGAGATTTCTGGGCCATAAACACCCGGACCGGACTTACGTGACCTCACTCAGGGACTTTCAGACACTCAACTCCAAGTCTGGGTTTACAACTGTGCGGGACACATGGGCCAGAATGCTGTTGTGCGTCAAAGGGATGAGTGCGGAGAAGGTGGGGGCGGTGATTGAGCGATGGCCCACCCCTCGGCTGTTCTGGGAAGCCCTGAAGGAAGCGGAGCAGGTCGAGGCTCTGGAGCGACGCGAAGAGGCCTTGGCCGGGGGTCCCTCCAAGGGGCGCAACAAGAGAAAGATCACCGAGGCGAATCAGATGCTGAAAGGCGTTGGCGGTGCGGAGGGTGGGGTTCGTGCTATCGGATCTGCGTTGAGCAAGAAGCTCTATGAGGTATTCATGTCGGAAGTGTACTCCGAAGACATCTAGCGGCTCATTTGAGTCGTCTATCGTGATTGTATATCTGAGTCTTACCTAGTTACTTGCAGTATATTGGCTTGTATCGTATGGACATAATCTAATCGCATCTAATCGAACAGCTCGTTCCTGCATAATGATCACTGCCGATTGACAACCTTGGCACCTGGCCATGCGACCGAAGATCGTCCGTTGGCACCGCGACACGAGCTGACACGAGCGAGGTGTCACACGGCTCAGCCTGTGTGGCTGTGTAAAGACCGTTATAAAAACAAATGGCGGGGACATGACGGCTCCAGCTTTGCCTCCTCATTCTTCCTCTAGGACCGGTTCCTCACAGCCTTTTCGTGCCTTTGCTACCCACCTTCTTTCGCGTCTCACATACACATTCCTTCGTGCCGCAAAATGCTTTTCCAGTCTACCGTCCTTGCGCTCTTCGTGTCTGCCACCTTGGCTCGTGAGTGATCACGCGGATGGCCATGCGGTTTGGCTGACACGGCGCGCGCAGGCCCTGTTTACTATCCCCGGGCCAACCCGCAGGCGTGCTTCATCACCGGTGCGTTCGTTCGCGTCGCGATCTTCAAGCCCCTAATCATCCATCCATCGGGGCGCAGGATCCACCGCGCTGCCGGCGGAAGTGGCCACCGGTGTCCCCGCGTTGGCGAAAGCCGTCACATGCAACACCCAGGTATGCCGAAATCCGAGGTTCCCCGCTGCGGCTGCAATTTGGTTCTGACCGGATGCCGACAGACGCAGATCGTGCCTGGCGTGCCGGATGTCACCTCGGGTGGGATCGCCTTGAGCACGATTGATTTCCAGAAGTCGTCGAAATCCCCCTTGGGCTTTGCGCTGTGCGTGGTGCACATCTCCCCCCGGGGGCCTTGACTGATGGCTCGATCAGGGCGACGTTCACGACGCCGACCAACCCGGCCCAGGCTGATGTCGCGACCCTCCAAAATCAGCTGAACGACTACTTGGCCTTGGAGGCGGGCATTCGCGTAGGTTCCCACGCAGATTGCCAAGCAAACAGACGGCTCACGTATCGTCTTGCAGTCGCAGCCCTCGAGCAGTGCGAACAAGGTTCTGCTGAACAAAATCAAGGGCCCCAAGTTCTTCCTGCAGTTCCAGGTCCGTCCGAGACCTGCTACAATTTCTTGATTCAGACTGACCATTTGTCACAGATGGCTCGTGTCAACGCTGCCAATGGAGTCAAGGTTTCTGCCGCCGGCACCGTTGCTCACCAGCAGGCCAAGGTCATCAAGGCGAGTCGCATGAAATTGACCTTCCAGATGTCGACTGACCTCTTGACCCATGGTCAGAACGCCGTGGGTGCGTCCGCACAGGAGATCGCTCAGGTCAACGCTCTGGCCAAACAAACGTAGACGCTTGTAGATTTGTGCAGCACTCTCAGGTTGTTATGCGAGCAATAAAATTAAGTTGTGACAGGCCACCGGCTACTAAGTATCGAATAAATCAGTCCGAAATAGTACAAATCAAACCCCGAAACGGCCATATCTCAGTCTAAAAAACTGTAAATGAGCTAAATCTCAGGCTGAAATAGTGCAAATCGCGGCCACGGACAGCAACTTTTTGTGCAGTTGCCCTCGTCCTTTAGTGCTAGATGGGAGTCAAAAGCAGGTCATGTATCTACTGAGACCGTTCAGATCGTGTGGAGTGCGCCTCAGCCTCAGAGAAGACGAAATTGGGCAGAACTTGGCTCAAATCACTACAAAAAGCTCGAAATTTATCCAAATTTAGTAGACCTTGGTCCGATATAGTATACAAATCAACGCTCAGGACAGCTGATTTGGTAGTACAGCTCAGCCTCTAGAGGCGGACTGACCTGGGAGGGAGTAGCCAGGGGCCCTGTTGTTACCCAGATTTTAGAAAAATTTGTCCATCAGGTTTCTAGATGCCTCCACGCCAAGCTGTGCGGAGTTGATTTTATTAGTAGGTGCGCACGCGTGGGAATCGGGATGATAAGACTGACGAAGGTGGCTGCGTTTGCGGGGAAGGCCTGCGAAAACGCGCGATGATTAATAAATAGCGGAAGATCGGGCCGGATCGACAACGACGACGACTTACCCTGCCCATGGCCGGACCGAAGCCCTTCCACAGCGCCTTCACTCCGTCCTGCGCGATGGTCTTCCGCGCGCAATCCATCATCCCCGAGTATGTTCCGGTCGGTGCGGACTGCAGCCGCGACTTGAGGACCTACTGACCGTCAGACGACCTCGATCATGCCTGGTGCGTGGACGCTCACATCGGGAGGGATGGCCAGCGCCCACATGGCTACTCCGGCCGTGCCACCGGCGATGATGATAGCGCCCAGGTTGAGCTCGGACGATGATGCGCCTGCAGGTGTGAGGAGCCCCTTCGTAACCTCATACGCAGCAAAGTAGCTAGCAGTTCGTCAGCTTGAGTTTGGTGGTAAGGGTGTCTGGTTTGTTGTCCACGTACGCAGCACTTCCAGGACCATCACGGGCCAGAGTGGCACCCGATCCTCTGAAGATACTCTTCAATCCTCCTTCTTTGTACAAATGCTTCATGACATCGAACACGCCCTTGTACTTGTGCTCGGAGCCGCCCTGTCCTTGGACCTAGGACTGGATGTCAACAAACGACGCCCCGGGAAGTAGGTAGACGAAGCTCGCCTGGAGCAGCACTTTCGCGCGCTCGACGGGCGCCGTGACGAGTGTGGTCGGGACGGCAGACATGAATCCTGCGGTGGCCAGCTCAGCGGTGGACAGTTTGTCCGACTTGCGGTCTGGTGTTGCCGAGAGGATGATCTGCTTAGAAGCGTCGTATGCCTGTGTCCGATCGACGTTAGAGCGGGGAGGACGTGCAGAGCGGCGGGCAGACCCAGAAGGACATCGCGAAAATTGGCGTGACACCGAGCAGGGGAGGCACCATGCCTCGATACATGCTGGCGTCCATAGCAATGAGATGGCGAAGCATAAGGGTCAGACAGAGCGAGAGCCACGGACCCAGTGAGCCCATCCTTGGCCACTGTCTTCTTCACTACGTCGATAGCACCGGTATATGTTCCGGCGGATGCGGTTTGTAAACGCGTCTTGGTGAGATCGAAAGGATGTCCTACACAGGCACTGCGGTCAGGATGGAATACCCGGATACGAAAAACGCGCGACAGACCGACAAGGACAGCAGAAACACCTCCGAAACCGCCAGCGATGAAGGACTTGACTGAGTCAACAGCCGACGTTGTTGTTTCTTCGATAGAGGGCGCGTCAGACTGAAAAGCAATCAGAGGGGGGATATATGGGTGTGGTGGACTGGCAGACCATAGCGTTTAGGATAGAGTGCCTCGGAAGTCGGTTCAACGCCTCAAGAAGTGAGGCCGGCTTTTGATCGCATGTGATTGATCGACCCCGCCCCGTCGCGTGTGTGATATCATAAGTACCGCCCCGGTAGAAATACAGAGATTACGTGCATAAGTACATAGTTATCTAGCCTACATATTATTACGAGTCGCCATCATTTCCAAATCCGCCAACAGGTTCGTATGTGGCCTGTGTGAAGTCTCTCCTCCAGAAAACGCGGACGCCGTAGAAGAAGAGCAGGATGGCGATGATGCCGGAGACGCCGACGAAAGCGGGCCCCCCGTACTCGACCCACCACGGCGGGTTGTACGGCACAATCAGGCGGTCGACGAGAATGACACCGCCGACTCCCCCGCCAGTGGTCGATCGGCCCCAGGACAGGACCTTGGCCGAATCATCATCGCCCTTGGTCCCCCTCGCTCCTTTGATACCGACGACATAACCCCCCGCGTCGGTTTCCTTGAAAACGATGTCGCCGTAGGCAGAGGCTCCAGAGCGGAGCGTGCTATACGACGCAGAGTCCTCCATGACCAGCGGCCGGTTGTTGTTGACCACCGTCGCGGACGCCGCACCCGGGGTGGGAATCACGTGCTGGCGCACCAGCTCACGGATCCCGTGCACGTCGTTGTAGAGCTGCGACAGGTTGTAGCTGCTAAACGCATCATCCGAAGGACACAGGATCGTAAAGCCGGCGGCGGAACCCAGCTCATCGGCCCATTCTGGTGGAGGTGGAGATCCGTCCATGAGCCAGTCCATGCCAGCTTTGCTGATAACTGTGGCCATGGCTGTGGCATCAGCTGCTTTTATCAGCTTTCCCACAGTGAGCTCGACGGAGCGGGGGATGAGGATGTCCGACACCTGGTGCACTACTCCAGTCTGGGTGATGATGTCACTGGGATACAACTGGGCCTTGATTCCGCTCCAGCCGCCACTAGCGTGGATGAAGGTCTCGTTCGCAACACGCTCCAGCTGGATGTCGGATCCTTCCAGCGTGGCAAATGTGTGCGAGCCGTTCCTTAGCGACTTGGCATATTCTACACTATCCAGCGTGTGGTGCAGCAAAACACTGGCCAGGTCCTTCTTCGACGACGGTGCCAGCAGATGCGCAGCCACGAGATCGCCCAATCGCTTGAAAGCCGAGTTGTGCGGGACCAAGAGCGAAGTTCGGGCGGTCGTCTTCAAAATCTCTGCGACTGCGGCCGAAAAAGCCGAAGCTACAAACAAGGAGAGATCCTGAAGAGGCAAGAGCGCCTCCAGCGCATCTGATGGGCGGACCAGTGGACGCGAAACGAAGTATATCAGCGTGTTGTTCAAGGGAACTAGGAACTAAGTTTGAGTACATCCCGAGCGCTGGAAATAGATACTCACCCGGCTCTCCAAGGACGCCGACACCTCCAAATTTGATCGACCGCTCATCCTTCTTCTTGTCGGACGACGAAACCCCAATGCTGAGAACTTGTGGGCCCCCATCGAGCCCCTCTTCGGCCAAAGCGGTTTCCAAGAGCATTCCATCATGCAAGTCCTTCGGCTGCCATTTACCAGGAAGGAAATGGTATTGCAACAGCTTCTTTAGCTCTTCGGATCCCCGTTCTGGAATGTCCTCGTTGCCGAAAAGCGCAAAAACTTCGTCTCGAGGGGCCAAGATGGTGTATTTGGCATTCGTGTCATTCACGAGCCCCGTGAGATTGACAGAGTGGAGGAGAGACACAAAGGATGTGCAGTTGAGCGCAAGCAGCGATTTCTCGGGAGTGATCTCCAAGTCCACTAGTAGATCAGACACGAGATGCAAGACTCCGTTCGAGGCGTAGATGTCCGGCTGAATTAGTTCCGATCCCGAGACCCTAGTCGCTTCTGGCGTCACGACTATATCCAGAACGCCTCCACCAATAGTCTTCACTGACAAAGAAATCAGAACTCTGACCAGATCCAGGGCAAGCAATCTCACACTGTGTGGAGGGCTCAAAGGTATCCGACCATTTAACCGTCTTTCGGACGACGGCGTGCGCATTCAGAATGCGCACCAGATCGGCTGTGGCAAATTCGCTCTCCAGGTACAACCGTTCCAGAGCGTGTAGGGATTGGAACGCAGTATCCACGGGAAGGAAAAGTGTGAGTTCCGACGTCGAATTGAGAATTGCAGCGATCTCGGGTGTAATGATCTTGTGGAAGTAGGACACCGAGGATTGTTCGGCAACGAGGTGTGCGAGGTCGGGTGGGGGCACGAGGACGTCGTTGATGCCGAGAAGTATCCCATTCCCTGCGTCAATCTTCCCCTTTACTATCTCCACTCCACCCTTACCAAAAGCATCTACTCCAACCCAGGCGCCTTGATCCCGAACGGCCACTCGCAGTCGCTGAGGTTCTGATCCCAATGATCCGCCTGGTACCGGCATCCATGGGGGATTTGGCGGGGGGTCCTTTGAGGGTGGCTCTAGAGGAGAGTGCGGATAGTGGAGGGTCTTTAAGACTTGAGGAGGGTTGGGGAGGTCCGGAACAGCAGGGACGGTATAATTTATGATATGGTAGAAAAGCTGCTGTCTAAGCTTCTCCTGGATATTATCGGTCATGATGAAGGCGTCATCGTGAGCAGCTGCATTCCAAAGATCGACCTTGTGGATGGCGTCGTTTGTAGGTGCGAAAAACGTGCTCCCGTTGAGACGATTCAGCGTCGGGATCAAACGCGCGCGTTGGAGTAAGCGAAGTAAGGAAGTGTAGTCAGGATCAGCATTGAGAGCGTCAACTAGGGTAGGAGAGAAGATAGATATTTGAGAGGGAACGACAGGCGTAGCCAGCAGTAGCAAGGGCCACAACATGGTGGTTTGAGTTCGGTTGAGTAAAGCGCAGCGTGTGCAGAGATGACGTCCACCTCCTATCATCATCACATCCCCGTTTAGGTGAGCCTGTCAACGACAGACCTTGCCCTATGCAGCCTTGATGCTCTCGTTGGTCTCGCTCCTCCAGTCGCCGCAACACGCTTTTCAGACTTTCCAACTCCCGAACTCTACTCTTCTGGTCCGCAACAGCGTTTCGATCACCCACCCCACCCCTCATATCTTTTAGCTACACGCGTCGGCTGATGGCATTGTTATCCGCGATGCACTGTCTCTCGCCGTCGTACGCGTGCTTGCGTTTTGGGAGGCGTTCCCTGGATCAAGTGGCCAAGTATCTTGCCTTTCCGTCGACTCCGGCATGAAACTCGTGCGTCAATCTGTTACCGAACGTCGCGTCTCCGACCTACGCCAGTAGATTGCCGCCTCGATGGGATCCCGAATAGCGGCGTGGTCCCTCTCGGGCGTCGATCAGAATGCATGGCGGCTTCATTCGACTTTGGTGTTTCCTGTGGGCCATGAAGTCACATCCATGGACAGCAAATCCGGTACATGAACACTAGGTGCTGTAAACAGCTTGCTGATCGCTTCAGGTTTGCTTGCTGTGGGCAGCACACATGGCTTGTCTGTGTACACATTGATACTTGAAAATGATCTACCAACATGGTCTCAAAAATGGATTATCTCGTACGTGAACGTTCCAACTTGAGTGCAATCTAGCTCTGAAAATATTTTCAGTACCGGAACCCCTACGATGACACGCTTTGCCCCATCGCTTATGTATATTGCGGCAACCGCCAAGGTGAGTCTTTTTCGCTAGTTGCGCAGGCAATCCGAGCGATTTCTATATGCAGGACAACCAATCTCTTCGGATATATTCTACAACATCTGGGCGCTTAACACAAGATATCTCCCATCCACGGCCTATTACCGACGTCTCTTGGAGGCAGCCTGAAGCATCTAGCCGGTATGTTCCTTCTCGAGGCACAAAGCACGCGTCGTTTATGAAGCATCAGGGATGACCTAATACTCTACACTATTACAACGGACTCGACACTGCGCATATTCCTACCGGTCCTGGACTCACCCGAACATCTGCAATTGCATGCATCACTAGATCTCTTCTCCTCGATACCATTCAGCATAACAGGCAAGATGCCCGCCAGTTCCAGTATCTTCTGGTTGGACAGGCAGATAGTCGACAGATGTCTTTCTGTAGCATCAGACGAGAGCAGTGCGCAGGAAAACCCGCGTATACGACGGATGAAAGAAATCAAGGATGAGGGCTGGGATCTATTTCTTCGAATTGTGGATGACGGTTCGGCCGTGATCACTGCAGTAGCGGCAAGTCTTTCCTCACCGCCACCAGGGCTTGACTCATAGTTTCCAGAACATAGACCGGCGACCGCCAACGCTCTTAAAGCAACTGGTCGTCCAGCAAACTCCCTCGGGGACGTTTCCTTCTGCCCCGAAACACCTACATCTGCTACCAGGGACAAAACCAGACTCGCTGACGCTTGTGACGTCATCACCGTTGCGGACGTACCAATTCTCACCATCGTCCTTCTTCGATGCTGATCCAGAAGGCTTGCTCTCTCTCTCTGCGGCGCCAGAATGGCGCAATGCAGAGGAATCACGAATTCTTCGGTTTGTGCGAACTCCGGATGGAAGCGGTGTTGGCGTCATCCGAGAGACTGGTGGCGAAGCTTGGAATCTAGGGCAAAACCACGGACTGCAGCGGGCGGCTCAGTGGGGAGCAGCTGATCAGGTCGTAGTTCTGGACGGTGGTGCGTGCCAATATTCTCCTGTCCGTATGCAGCTGACGGTCTCCAACCAGGTCGGAGCTATGCGACATACGATAGCGCACGAGAAGAACTCAGGCTGAGTACTCAACCCACCAGTGCCCTTTCGCTGCCCGAAATCATCTCCCTGTTCTCTCTGCCGTCAGACAGCGGTTCTGAGGCCATATTCGGGATCACTCGGGATTTCTCCGTTATCCAGGTCAAGGTCGAGGCTGCTGGTCTCGTACTGGAGGCTCATAGCACACTGCCGGTGTCGACACCGAAGATGATCCTGCCCGTCGATCCCATGGCTTGGAACAAACTGGGCAGTTGGGCTGCGCGGGACATCTTCTTGAGTGTGTCTGATTCGGGTGAGCTGGCCTTCTGGACCAGGACGAGAAATGAGTGGCGGTGCACTGGGAGTGTTAAAACCAACAAGACTGGGATCACAAAAGCAAGATGCAGTTCGGTCAAGAAGACAGCGCTTGGTACTGGTCCTCACTTTGGCTGCTACCGTACAGTCTTGACCTTCATTCAGTTGTCTCGACACCGGAAGGAGATGAACTCACCATCTGGGACTCCAAAGAGTCGGAGTTTGCAACTGGTCTGGAATACCACTGTGTCTACAAGTGTGTCAGTCTCTACTGAATCAGATGCATATCTAACTCCTTCTCCAGAGAGTCCATTAACGATCTAGATTGGAGCTCGACTCCCGATGCGCAATCGATCTTGGCTGTGGGATTTCTGCATCACGTGGAACTCCTCTGCCAGCAGCGGTCGACCTATTTCGATCAGGCGATCGGCTGGCTCAAGTGTTGGACGATCGACATTGGCTCGTGAGCAAAAGCTGTCTTCTTGGCCTAGAGACCGATTCACTAAACCTTGGTAAACGCAGCTTTATTCCGTATCAGATCAGCGATTCAATCTGGCTGGCCAACGGATCGCTGCTGGTCGGTGCTGGGCATCAAATGTTCTTGTTTGGCCAACGCCAAATCGGAGAGGAAGGCCTGTTCGAGTATGTTGCTCGTCGGAACGGGCCACTGGAAGACTACCATCCTCAGATGCTTCTTCAGTGTTTAATTTGGGGTGCGTGATCAGATTGTCACTTGTGCGAGAGTTCTCATTAGGTACCAGACAAGGTCGAACTGGTCAAAGACATCATTTTCAACCTTGCACAGGACCTCGAAGGGTCGACGGATGAGAACACTCGACAGTCGATGCCGATCGAGCGCTTTCTTAGAAAAGAGGCTAAAAACGCTCCAAACGGTGCCCATAAGAAAAAGTACACATTTCTTTTCAACGGCCCGGAACCGAAGGATGAGTGCGTATTTTCCACCTGATCTCTCACTTGATCTCATCTATCACAGGGAAGAAGACGGTTTCAATCGCACTCTTGTCGACCGTTTGATGACGGCTCTGGAGAAAAAACCTCTTCAACATCTTACGCGGAATGAAAATGCGCATCTGCTCGGACTTATCCAAACTACGCTTGAAGTAAGTCGTGGCGGCGTTGAATGAATGAACCATCCTCACGCAGCATAGATTGACGAGCAGCGGAGGGCACTGGACTCCAACGGTCTGCGATATCTCATCTCGATGCGGTCATTCTACATCTTGAATGAACGCACTGCCGACTCTCTCGGATCGCTTGCGCCCCGAAAGCGATTGCGATACCGCGACATGGTTTGGGCTTTCTTCAGCGAGAGCCAAGATCTGCTGTTGTCAGCATCGGCTGCCGCATGCAACAACAAGATGTGCTGGGCTGACGCCAGAGCCCTCGGAGTCGCTTTGTGGTTGAATTCCGTCGAAAATCTGGTGAGCGCGATCACTACATGCAGCACGATCGTGTTCGCTCACCTTCGCTACAGAGATCGCAGATGGAGATTGTCGCCAGGAATGAGTTCATGGCTGGTGACAACAGAGATCCGGTCGCTTGTTCGCTGTTCTACTTTGCGCTTGGAAAAGTGAAGTTGGTGCACGGTCTCTGGAGACAATCTGCCTGGCATAAAGAACAAGGGGCTATGCTCAAGTTTCTGTCAAACGACTTCACAGAGCCCCGGTGGCGCACTGCGGCTTTGAAGAATGCTTTTGCTCTGCTCGGGAAACAGCGCTTCGGTGAGTCCTGCCGTCGGAGGTGTCTGTCAGAATGTTTGTGCTGATTCAAACGATGATACAGAATATGCTGCCGCATTCTTCCTTCTCGGTGGTGCACTTCAAGATGCGATCAATGTCTGCCTAAAGCATCTGCGTGACTTCCAGCTGGCGGTGGCGCTGGCCAGGATTGTCGAGCAGAGCAACGAGGGTCCCGTGCTGCACAAGATCCTCGAGGAGACCGTCATTCCCACAGCGTTCCAGGAAGGGAATCGATGGCTGGCCTGCTGGGGCTTCTGGCTTCTCCACCGCCGGGACCTGGCTGTGCGCATCCTCCTCACTCCCTTGCACGACATCGCCGAGTCTCTGGACATTAAAGACATCGGGCAGGCCAATTATGACGATCCGAGCCTGGCTTTGTTGTTTTCGCAGTTGCGCTCGAAGACGCTCCAAGCCGCATCTGGAACGAGCCAGATTTCCGGACGGGTCGAATTCAACTTTGTTCTGCAGATGGCCCGGGTGTTTTGCCGTATGGGTATGTAGATCAATGCCGGCTATGGGTTACGGACCTGACTGATCGTCTGTAGGCTGTCCAGCACTCGCACTGGATCTCGTCCGGTCGTGGCAATTCGACCGTCCGTCCATCGAGAAGAACCGACCGATTGCGAGACGTCCTACATTTGCACTTGGTCCCAGCCAACGCCGCCGGTCATCGATTGTGATCGACATGGAGATCCCGTCCTTGCCAGGGACCCGGCCCGGCTCTCCCGTGAGACCAACACTGATGTCCTCAGTCATCGTCGAGGAGCCGAGCAACGACAAGGAGGACCTCACTGCGAAAAAAGCGGGGCTGGGGAAGCTTATGAAATCCGCAAAACAGAATGTGACTGTGCCGGAGTTCAATATGGATGCGTTTTTCTGAGTTGGAGAGTGTAAAAAAGTACAAGAGAAATGCTGTATTCCAAAAACGACTGGCAGTGCTGAGAGGAGCACCTGCTTATTACTCCTGTACCTCGGCTTCACGCTTCTTCAACACCAGGTCGGATCCCATGACACGCTTCCACACATCTTTGACGTCGTCCACAACGGTCTCGAAGTGCGACGTAGCATCGTAAGAGCGAGTCACAAAGATGTTGTCCGCTTCGCCGGAGGTGGTCGGCGTGTAAAGAGGCGAGACGGTGATAAATCTGCTCAACATCAAGATCTCGGTCAACAGATACTAGAACGTGACGCACTGTTCAGAAATGGGTCCGAGCAGGTTCAAGCCCGGGATGATCTCCGTGTGTGGGTTGTCCGTCTCCACGATCGTCGACACAATGGCGATGTACACATCCTTCGCGCAGACGTTGTGGGTGGCAGAAACACAGGCGACGTAGATATCTGCTATAAGTCAGTCGCCGTCTCCACTTCCTGTGATCTTAAACGCACCGTTCCTCCGGTTCACTTGGTTCTGGGGGATGATGATCTGCATGCTGTCGCTGTCCTCCGTGTTCGGGATGGGGTGCCTCAGGAGGCAGATGGCCCGGACAACACGGCCATTCTCGACAACGCGCACTTTGCCGTCCGGCGATTCTCCGCCCGCGCCGAAGTAGCTGGGGTCGCCGATGACCTGCTTCGCCTTGACAGTTTCGCCGTCGCTCGTGACGCCGACGAATTTGCCGTCGGCATCGGTGACGATCTTCTGGATCGGCTTGTCGAGCATGTACGTGCCACCGTAGATGGCGCTCAGACGGGCGAACGATTGCGGGAGCTCCCCGAGACCGTAGAGGGGGTAGATGTAAGGGGATTTGCCGTAGCGCGCCATAGAGGAGGTGTAGAGAACGATCCGATCGTACGTAGGCCGAGCGGGTTTGGTAATGTAACTTGGGACAGGTCAGCGACAGCCGTGGAGCCACTGATCGTAGCCACGTACTCGTCATCGAGGTAGAGCGCCATGGCATGGCCGATGAAATCCTGAGTACCGGGCTCGAGACCGAACTTCTCGTAGACGGTCCTCATGTTGTCCTTGTCCAGATCGATACCTATGGGTTGGGGCGACGATCAGTAATCAGTAGCGGCGCTGAAACGTGTATTGAGACACACCTTGATGAGTCGCAGGGTCATCGTCCTTCCAGCCCTGCAAAAACTCAAAGAACTTCTTGGCCCGGCGCTTCTCGAAGAGACCCATGAGGGGGCTCTTGACCGCCTCCATTTCCGTGCTGGGCACCTTGGAGATCTTGCCATCGCGATAAACGAAGCTGCCCGCGATCTGCTTGAACTCGAGGTAGCGCGTGACGTCGGTGTGCACGAGGATGCGAGTGAGCTCGCCCGAGGCAATGATGAACTTGGGGACCAGATCGACAGCGTAGTCGCGGTCACGACCGAGGTCGGTCGGAACTGCCTGATCAGGGCGGAACTTGTTGTATAGCTAGACGCCTCATGAGGAGGACGATAAGGGGGAGAAGGTCAGGTCGCACCTGAGTCAGGTTCAGACTCGCGCTGTCACCGCCATAGTAGTTGTTGCGGTCCATGTGGAGGACCTTTTTGCCCTCGACGGACAAGAGGCCTGATAGGATACATTCGGTAAGGCCAGTGCCAAGAACGATGACCTAGAAGGGCATTGGGATGATGGTATTCTGAGTAGAGTCTCCTCACATCGTATTCCTCATCCATGGTGGTGGTTCGATGCAAGGTGTGTTTGGCGAACGAGACTTGACCCAGTAGTAACCGACCCACGTGGATCAGTCGACTATTACAAAATAAGATAGGGGCTAAATTGTAGTTTACATTGCATGTGTCCTTCGTCGTTGTGCTGCTCAAAATTCTCGGTCTTCGGGTATCAGCAAGTCTTCCTCCACGCTAAATTTACGTTTGGCTCGTGGCGGACCTGAGCTCAGTTCAACTGATCGAGACCATGTCCTCGACGGCGGTGACGTTTGCTCCACAGTGGAACTCTGTGACCGAATCTTTTTGGCAATTTTATCGATTTCTGGACGAGGACCTCAGTAGCGCGACAAAGAGTGGATGCAAAGCTTACGTTTCGAATTTCGCTTGTAGTATTCACTGCGCTGGTCAGAAACTGCCGAAGGTCTTCACTACCGCACACTCACTTCCAAGAGTTCATTGTTCTCTGAGGATACAAGGGTGCAAACTTTCTCCATCGCTCTGTGTATCCGACCTGAAAATGCTCAGGATGACTTTTCTCAAGATATTGTCGCATACCTCTAGGAAATCGGGGAATGTCGCCACGTGTCTGGCCACCACAGCCATGTCAGCTGGACGAGAAGGGCTAAATGAACCGCGCGACAAGAGCAGACTGGAGCTCACCTTGGGTGTATGAGCCCCCTTTTGGCCCCATTTGACTTATATCCGCCGCTGGAATATCTACGTCCTCGTCGTCAGATTCCTCGTCCACCTCTTCCTCTTCATTCTCAGATTCAGTGAGCTCTGACCCTGAATCGGGTTCTTCATATTTGCGTCGACGCCGAGATGATCCGCCTTCATTACTGCTCTCAGATTCTTCTTCCTCGGCTTTCAATTCAGCCTCCTCCGCCTGCCGACGATGGGATGCTAGAATCTTGTCCGGTAGATCATGATGGCCGGACCAATACGAGGCCCATGACTGATAACTGTGATGTGGTGCCTAACTCGGTTCGTCAAGTCATGGCACTCGCTCCCCAGTCAAGTGCTATGCACCCACCTTCTCCGCTAACAGCTCGCACAGTTCGAGTCTGGTCAGGGTCGGGTCATCTTTCAGGCGCCACCCGATGAAGTTGATGAAGAATTTGCGATCCGATAACGTGAATTTGTGGCCCCCCCGTGCATGAGGCTGGAAACATCAAATGAATGTGCAAGCCGAGCCTGAATCAACTGACGCGACGTACAATGAGTTCTGTGGGCGGCGTCGGTGAGCGCGACGGAGGTTCGGGGATTCTCAACTCGGTATTAGGAGGCGGTAGACGAGGATTGAATTCCGCGACATGCACTGTCATGCTGTTGATCGTGCTGCGTCCTCTGGGCGCAGGTTTCGTCGCCTGTTGAGAAGACTCCGAGGATCGTCGTGTTCTTTCGTTCGGTTTTCTGCGTTTGTTCACTCTGGACGAGGACGATGATGCGACAGGAGAAGATGAGCGGAAGGCAGACGAAGCCTGAGGTGAGGGTTCCGTCTTGAATGTCGCGATAGAAGGCTTCTTGATCGTCTTCTTGGGCGGCCCATAAGCTTGGATGGCAAGGTCTAGTCGGTCCTTGATTTCAGAGACTGTTTCGGTAAGAGCAAAAAGTTGACAGGATGAGGGATCAAACCTTGTTGTCCAAGTAGTAATCTTTCCAGAGTGTTGCCGAATGTCCTCCGGTCTGGAGAACACCAGGTGAGTACTACGCATGTTAAACACGCGTCAAAGAGACACACCCCATGAAGCCCATTCAGCGCGTCCTTATACGTGACTCCCCTACTCCGAGTCTCGGCCAAGGTCTTCACAAGCACAGGTTCATCTGCGGGCTCGACAGGATATGATAAGGCCAACGCGTCGTGGAAGACTTGCTGCGAGAAGAACGCGGGCATGCCGCCTAGATTGTTGGGATATGTTTGCTGAGGGGGGAGTGCATTCATCCATGCCGGGTTGACCGCTTGCACGCCTTCCTGGTCTACCACTCCCAGTGTTGGTTCGTTGCTGAACCCAGCAGGACTGGGAGATGTCCCGGACCGTCCGTCCTGCAAGAATCCATTGTAGTTAGAGCTCGACGGAGATGTCATGTCATTTCCAAAGTCATCCGTGCTGTTTGGTGGGTGATTGGAGGAGCCTGCGTAGCCATTCATGGTAGTCCGAGGCCAGGTCTGAAAATCCCTATCCCAAAGTGGTCAGCCACGTGATACCTGTCAATCATGATCTTGACCCCGCTTTCGCTGTGTGAAGTGATCGGGCCGGATCCGGGGCAACCTTACCACCAACCATGCCTTCTATCCGCCGTTTTACCACTTGCGTTCCTCGACGAGCTCTCGGCGACCTCGCAAAGTCTGCAGTAACACAACTTTCCGAATGGCAGGGTACCTCCGTTGAGGGTGGGACCACGAAGAACTTCATCGGTGGTCAATTCGTCGAAAGCAATACGAATGAGTGGATCGACGTGCTTGACCCCGTGAGATATCATCATCCAAACCCTTGGGTGCTTGTCTGACCATTGTCTCGATGAAAGTCTACGCAAACACTGCTCTCACGCGTTCCGCAAACGACCTCAGGCGAGTTCCAGCAGGCTGTCGACGCTGCCTCGGATGCCTTCAAGTCGTGGAGCCGAACGAGTGTCTTGAGACGACAGCGATTCGCTCTCGAGTGAGTGAAATAGTGCATTCAGTGGGGTTCTGCTTCTCTGACTGCGCGTCAGACTCCAGCATTTATTGCGTCAGAACGCGGACGCCATCGCGAATAGCATCGTTCTGGAACAGGGAAAGACATTCGCAGGTACGGTTGGCATTGCTGCGTTGCTTGCATAGCCCAGGCTCTGATCTCGAACGCTTATGAACGGTGTAGATGCCCACGGCGACCTTCTTCGAGGGCTTCAAGTCGTCGAAACGGCGACCGCAATAACTACGACCCTTCTGGGTGAAAAGATGGAGGGTGAGATGTGATGATATCTTCTAAAACTTCCACCGACGCTCTCGCAGTCAGCAAGGATATGGACACGGAAGTTCGAAAGCTTCCGCTCGGAGTCTGTGCAAGCATCGCGCCGTTCAACTTTCCGGCGATGATCCCGCTCTGGTCCATCCCCATGGCCGTTGTAACCGGTTTGCGCTTCTTGTGTGATTTCGTGCGCGTTCTCAATGGTGTCATGCAGGGAACACGCTCATCCTTAAGCCGTCTGAACGTGATCCGGGCGCGGCTATGATCATTGCCGAGCTTTGTCAGCGGGCAGGGCTTCCAGAGGGTGTTCTGAACATCGTCCACGGCGGTGTCCGCACAGTCAACGCACTCTGCGATGATCCTGCCATCAAAGCCATCAGCTTTGTGGGTGGTGATCGTGCTGGCCGCCACATCTACGACAGGCAAGTGACTGAATTGGCTCCTACATCCAGACGCTGATGCTTTATCTATAGAGCGACACAGAATGGCAAGCGCGTTCAGGTACTTGTCCCAGTTTCACCTTTCTCCTGCTTCGCTAAGGGACCAAGGCCAATCTTGGTGCCAAAAACCACGCCATTCTCATGCCCGATGCAAACCGCAATCAGGCCCTCAATTCCATCATTGGTGCTGCATTCGGAGGTACGACTTGCTTCACTTGTATTGACATGAGAAGGATTATTGAGTGAACTGAAGCCGCTGGGCAACGCTGCATGGCGATTTCTGTGGTCCTGCTCGTCGGCGAAGCCCAGTCATGGCTTCCCGAGCTCATTGAACGTTCCAGCAAGTTGAAGGTCAACGGTGGCTTCGAAGCGGGTGCCGATTTGGGGCCTCTGATATCGCCTGCTTCGAAAGCTCGAGTGACTGGTTTGATTGCCTCGGCTGACGAGGAAGGTGGTAAAATCCTTCTCGACGGCCGAAATGTTCAGGTCCCTGGGTACCCTGAGGGGAACTTTGTTGGTGAGCAGAACTTGGCCAGCGTCTCAGTTCATCTTTTTAACATCTACCAGGTCCCACGATCATCAAAGGCGACGTCACCATGAAATGCTATCAGTAAGTTCCAGCGCATTGACTGCTGCAGTTCCTTTGCTGAACCGATCTATCTAGGCAAGAGATATTCGGGCCCGTGTTGACAGTGATCGCAGTCGACACGCTGGACGAAGGCATTGAAATCATCAACAAGAACCGATATGGAAACGGCGCTGCCATCTTCACCCAGTCTGGTGCCACTGCGAGGAAATTCGAGGCACGATAGTTCTCTTTCCCTGTGGTCTTATGTATGTCTAATACCAGCACAGACTGAGGTGAACGTTGGGCAAGTCGGAATCAACGTGCCGATCCCCGTTCGTACGTACCTTTCATGACCGGACAGCTCAACTCGCTGAATCGCAAATAGCACTTCCCATGTTCTCCTGGTCCGGTAACAAGGTTCGTTGTTCGCTTGGGGTTGTGATCGCATCTGAATCCTTCACAGGGCAGCTTCCTGTTCGTTTCTCTTGATATCGGACGTAGGAGCCCGGATCTGACCTTGGTACAGCGGAGATATTCACTTCTACGGGAAGAATGGCATCAATTTCTACACCCAGAACAAGGTTCGTCAGTTCTTGTGCTTGATAAGGAAGCACACTCCATGTATTGCAGACCACAACTTCACTCTGGAACTCGGAGGATGCGTTGGGAACTCGGGCTGCTGTCGACATGCCCACCCATCATTAGTTTGTCTCGCAAAACTCGCTGTCGAATATCCACTGTACCATTTACTACTGCCAATCACGCTTTGTCGTCCACCAACTCATCCAGAAAGGCCTTCGATAATGCCGTGCACTGCTTATAAGTGCTCTCAAAGTCGCTCTGAGTTGGGGTTTAGCCTCCTGGAGAGTCGTTCTCGCTGAAGCCTACCATTCCGCCGTACCAGGGATCTGGGATCGCTTTATCATCTAGATAGGAACCCCAAAGTCTGATATCAGCCGTCGCGTCGGAAGGCTTGACGCGGTTTATGTTGCGCAAGTTGTCGTGGTCCGACGCAAGGATGTGGGTGAACCGGGTAAAGTCTTTTCTGTCATCGCATATGAGCCGTCAAGCAAACGCGAGATTGGCACCGTACTTGTGGAGTTGTCGAGCATGATGATTGATCGGTATCCTATACTGTACATGTTGCAGACAGTTAGTGCTTACGCTTCTGAGCCACGAACGATCTCATACCTTCTTGCAAGTCGCGACGGTTCTAGAGAGTGAATTTCGGACGGTTATCAAGCCTGTGCCGTATCCGTCCTCGTTGATTCACGAACCTCTGGGACAAGTATGGGTACCGAATCCACGACAGCCAACTCAAGTCAACTCACGTCATCTGGGTCCTCGCCAGAATGATATCCGGCCGTCCCGCAGCTGTCGACCTCGATGTCAAGCCCGCGCTCCTTCGCGGCGGCTCGCAGGACGGCTTCGCCCATGGGAGAGCGGCAGATATTGCCCAGACACACGACGAGCACTTTCGCGACGGGTTCTTTGCTGTCTGGCATCCTTAGTGGAGGGGATCAAGTAAGGTGAGCAGCAAGCGGTAATCTGACAGGCCGATCGATTGTCGACGCGTCAATTATCGGTGTCCAAACTAGTCCCCGATAGCTCGACGTTGCCATCTTGTCGACTGCGAACCGCCATGCCTTCGCCACCCATCGAAGTTTGTCCTACCTTGTGCCATCCAAATCCATACTCAACTCAGGTCGAAACAGCTCTTTCTCACTACAATCGCGTCGCAGCCTGTCTTGCGACAACGTCAAGGTCAGTTGAAGAAGTCCACAATCCTGAGTCCTGACGACGCTTGATGATCCAAACCCAGACTACATACTTCGGACGCTTCAGGTCAAGAAGATCCCGTATACCTCCTACGACCTTGCATCAGACGAGAATGTCGGTCGATCCATCTCACAATCAGAACGTCTCTTCTAATCTGAGTCGGCGGCAAGGCAAAGCGAAGATGGAGGCGAAAGGCACCTGCAGGTGCGGCCGATACTTGCTTGCTATATATATCGTGCTCCTGCATTCTCACACATTGATCAGACAAACAACAGCTTCCCGGCATGCTAGTAGGCGGCAAATTCCCTGGAGTTCGTCTCACGATCCACCGCACTGCGACGATAACTGACACCCTAGCTCCCCTCCAGCCGTTCTCGGAGTTGTCAGTCTTCCCATCTCTCATCTACCCGTGCATTATCCCGCATTCACACTTTGGTCAGTGAAGAAGCAGTCGAATACGACGAACTCGACATTTTCCTGCGGCTGAAGGAGTCCTGGGACCCCGACCTCGATGGAGACGGTCCGGCCCTTGCCGCCGGACCTGTGGGTGTGCCAGGGGCGTACACCCCGCTTGAGATGACGCCCGAGCCTCAGCGGTCGAAGATCATCGCCGCGCAGCATCCCCCGTCTCCGCTCAAGGGCAAGAAACCGATCCCGATCAACAAGCGCGACGATCTGTTCGACGTGAGCACCGAGCTGGATGGATTCGGGCTGCAAGGTGTACATGTGTCCGAGAAAGAGTTGGCAGATCTCGTCGCCGAACTTGGCTTGGACGGAGATGAGGCTGGGGATCTGGTCAAAGGGCTAAGTGGTGCACCTGCCAGTAATTCCAGCACAGACAAGTTGAAACCAAAGGAGTCGGCGCCAGTCGAGCTCGCGAAGCCCGACACAAAGCCTGCCGAGGCGAAAGAGACGATTTCTGAAGAACAAGCTGAGGACAAAGCAACGATCCCCGCTGTACAAGCCAAAGATTCGAACACAGCATCCGTTGGAGAGAGCAAACCTTCGCAGTCGGTCACCGAAGAAAAAGCAGAACCAAAAGAATGAGCGGCTGGCGGTGGGGCGCTAATACTAAACGTGGATTCTTGTATATTTTACAATTCAATGAATGGTTTCCTCTCGAGAGGACGAATCAAGAAGACGAATCAGAATCGGACGCAGAATACTCGTAAATCCTCGACTGCCTTCGTCGCAGAGTTGTCGTAGTGGTAGATCCGGATGCCACAGGCATATCAGTCACCTGTGTAGGGTAGTCCTCCTCTGTCTTGATGGACTACACACGGATTCAACTACAGCACAAGAGAACAGAGATGAAAACATACGGTCTGACTGCCTCGTCCTCTGGCCAGCGGCTTCTCCGATTCACTTGTCCATTCATCGTCCGATGTTGGAGCCAGAGACGGATGTGCCGCGAGGTCTTGGGGTAGAGGAGAAAATGCTGAGGCGTTGTGGTCGAATACCAGTGGCAAAATACATCCAGCCACAATCGAGGACGACACGAAGAAGAACAGAGCCGAGGCCGCCAGAGCAGATAGCAGAGGGAAACGAGTGACCAAACCGCTGCATTTGCGTCAAAAGAGGGGGCTGAATCCGGAACAAACACTTACCGGATACCGTGATGCACTACAGTACCATGCAGAGACGCCGAGGTAACACTTAGTTCGCGGCCTTGCCCTGTGCCCAGGGTCTTCCAGTTGTCTCGTCGTCCCACTTCAATGTGCACAGCAAGCTTGGATGTTCCGGCCGCGTAAGAAGAGAGGACAGGAACGCGAATCGATATCTCTGAAGAAGTGCGCCTGAACAGTCGGGGTTGTGGAGATACCACAATGGCCTGTGAACCCGATTAATAGCGATTCAGGGATGAATAGCGAAGCACGGACCGGTTTTCGGACAGACACTAATGTGTGGTTTCCGCGCGTCAAGAGAGAAAAATTGACCATAAAGTTTCCTAGTGCGTAGTTCGATTCGACTGCAGGAACTTGTAGGTCGAGATAGAAGTCGTATCGCTGTTTGGCGACAAGAGACGGCAACTGAACGTCTGCGTATGGAGGCAGTCCGTCGCTGCACTTTCAGAGTTCAGAGAAGACCTGGTCGGGTCACAATAATCGTACCCATATTGCAGATAGAGTGGTACCCTCCAAGCTACAGCGGCGTTCTCCCAGACAAGAAACCCAGCAGTTGCAGAGAAGAAGGCAAGCAGAGGGAACAAAGACAGGTAGATGAAAAAAGGCAGAATATGAGGTAGCCTCGGTCTCAGAAAGCTAGCGATCGAGACAGCAGCTGTGGCAAGTATGCTGCGACGCGGTGGAGGCGCGTCCACCGCCATCAACGTCATGGCCAAGAAAGGTTGCCTGGCACGTGTTTAGATAGCTGATGTCTCTCAACATCCACAATCTCTTACGCGCAAACCCGTCCTCGGAATCTCTGCGCGAGTACATCGCAGCTCTATACAGTCAGACCAACTTGGTAGTTGCAGAACCAGAAATCAAATCGTATTCCGACGCGGTGTACTTCAACTACTATGCTCTCGGATTGAGTCTGTTGTTCGCCCCCAAGAACGGATACAAGCCCGCAACGGGGTTATCGCGTACGAATCTCAGAGATAGTGACTTGGAGCTCGAGGGACTCGATTTCTATAACGTCCCCAAGCCCACAGCATCCGATCCCCAAACCAAAGGAACCTCAGCACGAAAGGCCGAACTCGCATTCTCAACGTATCCCGGCATGCCTCTCACCCTCCAGCTGCAGCCGGGTACGAGAGACAAGGAGGAAAAAGAGCTGCCTAGCAGGCCGGCTGAATTCTCGGTTGGCCCTGAAAGCACGGGGAAAGATTTCGTCGCGTGTTTTGGGGAGCCTGCTCGGAAGGGTGGCGGTTCTGGGCCGTCTTCTGGCTCAATTGGGATCTGGTGCGAATGGACGCATGATGGACTGATGGTCGAGTTTGGGGGAGACGCGGCTAAAGGCCCTCAGGCATGGGAACGGGGGAAGGATGCCATATGGAAGGTCATAACTGTATTCCCTGTTGGCAAATAGACCATGCTCAAAGCATGGTACCTCCCATTCGCTTTGGGGAGAATCACATTCCCCATGGGATTCACATGCTTCGAGCAATGAGGTCACAGGACGTTCGACGAGGCAGTGATTGCGATACCCCGCGTTCGACCGTTGACTAAATAGGCAGCAGATGTAGTAACTCGAACTCTTCTTCAACTATCTACCACCATGGCTGTCCCTGCAGAGTTCACGATCTTGAACATCACTGGCAAGTTCTCTATGGTTCGTCACGAAGCACTGGTACCTCGTCGCTCATTCCGCTTCCTCACCTTGCACTCAGAACAAGACCTTGACCAATGGGAACGACACAGACACGATCTTGAGGCTCCAAGGCGTCGGTTGGTTCAAGCGAAGCGTTATCGCGAAAAGCACGATCACCCTCTACGTAAAGCACTACAAGGACGACGCAGGGGTGGAGCATATCGATATTGATCAGGGCAGTCTATCCATCTACGCGTGAATACGCGAGATGACGGACCTTCTAGACTCTCACAGGCGGAATCCCTGGGACTCGTGAGGAGCGGGGACTCAATTGGCAGGAACGGGAGGTGAATGACTCGTTGTTCGGGCCAGTTGTCGGCAAATCGAGGTGCGTGAATGGGGCACACCTGCTTCTGCCCCTATGGTCGCATCATGCTGACCTGTTTTGGCAGGCGCGTCCAAGCGAGTGAGGTCACTGAACCGTTCCTCGCGACCCAATGGACCGCAGACACATTCGAGCATGGACTCGTCGAGTCGTATGTGTACAGTGACACGCCGCGGAGCGGGACGACTTGGATCGCTCACCAGGTCTGATGATACGGCAGTATAACTCGATGACCTTCAAAGCTTACATTTGCATCGCAGACTTGGGGAATGGAGGAGATCGACGGAGTTCGTCGCTACGCGCGGCATGTCAAGTTCATTGGCCCCCAAGGGGAGGTCATCGAAACTAAGCTTGTGTATGATTATCGTACGTCGCGTTTCGTCCCCAAGCTCCGAATGCCGCTGATCGTTGCAATATCTTAGTCGGAGGACTGTGATCCATCCATGTACATTTCATGAATCTGACAATTCTATAACCTCTCTTTCACAATCCAACGCGATCCTCTTGAATTTGGCACTACTCCGAACACTGTTCGTCGAAGTGCCAACACGTCGCCTCTTTGCTGGTGAATCCTTGGGGCCGTCGCGCATGGAGTATGACCACGGAACATCGACATCCGACGAGTCGGCCAAACTTATGTGGTCAAATGCTTCATGGACTCCGGAAGGCCGTCGTCGAGAGCCGATCGCTTTTCTGCTCGGTTGCTTGTCTGGGACAATGAAATCATCCATCTCTCCGTAGAAATCTGGCTCTTCAAGCTCTTCGATATCCTCATCCGAGAAATCATTGTGCTCGTGGTCTTCGCTTTCGGGCTCTCGCCTGCGCTTGCTGCCGATGCTCTCCCTGGCCCTGTTCCTTCCTTTACCCTTCGGTTGCTTTGTCCTGAAACAACACTCAAGCTTCGGCGCAAGTGAGTCGGTTTCCAGCCTCTGTTTGGAGAAGCGCGTGAACTGCAGGGCCAGAGGTCCGTTGGAGAGGTACGCCACGGTCTTGTATGCTGTCGAGTGGTAGTTTTCCACGAGATACTTCTTGACCACAAGTTCCACCAGCAGACTCTCCAGATCCTTGATATGTCTTCAGCAGGCAACGTTTGGCGTAAGCTTTGACTCACATCTTTCGTCAGTTCGACCTTGCCTTGGCACACATCCTCCAAATCAAGCGCGGCCTTATCCTTGCCGCTACTGTTGCCGCGGGCCAGGTCGGTGAGCATAGCGAGGGTCAGCTGAGTACCAGAAGTCTTGAAAGCATCCACGATGCGAAGGACCTTCCATGAATCCAACGTCGCGTCTCGCCGCTCGAAGCTATTTGGATCTCGGTTGCAGTTATCGCAATGTCCGCAGCGGCTGAGAGCATCGGCATCTGCTGTGGCCCAGGACGTCAACGACAGTTGCGACGCATGAGAAAAGTATCTGCGGCAATGAGCGACATAGAACTTTCGAAGGACGACGCGCACTTGGCAAAGGCTATCTTGCGACATTCCACCAGATCGTGGGCAAATGCAAGCATGTGGTGGACTGTGGACCCGGATTAGCTGAGCCCAAGCGACCGATGCTTCAGGCCCACATTTATCCGCTCCGCCGCGTTCACTCGCCATCATGCTACTCAGGTTCGAGAAGTCGGCCGGTCGGAAGTATAGCACACAGTCTGAATCTTTTCCATCACGGCCAGCGCGACCTGACTCCTCTATGGCAAGATGAGGTCGCTGAATGAATTTATGCGAAAAAGCAACGGACGATAGTACGAATCCAGAGATTTCTTGAAAACGGATTATAGAAACTGAGCGACGCAAGCTTGAGCAGTGGCTCACCGAAAGCTGAAAAACGCTTGGCCCCAAGCAGAATTCGATGACAAGTTGAACGAACCGTGTGGTGCAGAACAAATCTAACGTCCCCTTTGTCGATTCCGAGGCCGAAAGCTTTTAACATGTTAGTCTGAGCTGGCTGACCTGGAAATCTCGAAAAGAACGGACCAATGGTCGCGCAAACAACCTGAACATCGCCTTTTCTCCATCTCCTGTGCAATGTCTCTTTCTCTTGGTCGCCCCTCTCCGCGTGGTACACTCCGGTCTTGATCTTCCCGCCACTCTCTGCTTTCAACCTTCGCGACCTTTTCAGCGTCCTGATCAGCACCGTTAGCGGGGCTCCAGTGAATCAGGTTGTATAAAATACCTTCTTGGTATGACAATAAACGATGCCTGTGTGGTTCGCGTGATTTTCAAGTATGTATTCTTTCATCGCGGTGATTTGAGCTTTCAGAGCTGCTGCTTTGGGGAGAATCTTATAGTGAAGGTTCTTGCGATACAGGGGGGAACAGAAGTAGACAGTTCCGTTGACCTTGGCATCTGTGCCGGAGTCAGGATCCTAGTTTCAGGCTGGGTTGTCATACACGCACCGTTCCCATCAACGACTCCCTTGAGGCCAAGCACCCGCAAGAGATCATCCAGCACTCGTGGGGGACATGTCGCGGATAGAGCCATAATGGGAACGTGTGGGAAGTTTTGTCGAAGTATATGTAGCTTTTGATAGTCAGGCCGAAAGTCGTGGCCGAGTTGTGAAATACAATGGGCTTCGTCAATCACGATCCGAGCTGCGCCAGTTGAGCCCAAAATTCTGTCACCAGACACACACTCACCGAGTCGGCCACCATCGACCAGCTTCTGCAACATAGACATGAAGGTCTTGCTCTTAACGATCTTCTCTGGCTGCGAAAGCGATCAAACTGCTGTTCTCCGGGTCTAACATTCATCTTACAGTCACATAACAAAGCTTAATCTCTCTGCCTTGTGTTGGTCGATTCTGTGCCATTGCCACCAGCCTGCTGTTGATCTCGCGAGCCTCTGCTTTTGGTGTCCCACCTGTGATCTTCACAGCTTCGACTAGTTGCCGTCAAATGCGGATTTAGACATCATATGTCAGTCCACGCACTGCCTGCTTCGCGAAGGTGCAATATCTGGTCTGTAATCAGGGAGATCAAGGGTGATACGACCAGGGTGCATCCAGGGTTCAGTAGGGCAGGCAATTGGTAGGTCAAGCTTTTCCCGCCGCCTGAAATAGTAAGACATATGTCTGGGACTGTTTACGGTACTTACCAGTCGGCATTACACATACAATATCGCGGGAGTCCATGTTGGCATTACATACGCTGAACGATGTCAGTTTCCTGCACCAGAAACAGTGTGAGGATTGCCCACCCTTGTTGGCACAGTCGAAAATCGCGGATGTTGAATACTCTCTCCATTTGATTCTTGAGCTCTCCGTACCAGGGGAAGTCGTCCGAGCTGTAGTCCGTTCCAGAAACGCCATCGGTGTTCTTGCCCTTGGCATTGCCCGGAGCCACACTAAGCTGTTCTAACTCCTGCAAGAGTTTTCGCCTCTCGTCCGAGCGGAGGGCAGAAAGGGCTTGGAGTTGCCCTATCTCCTCCCGGATGTTCGACAACTCCGCATCGAGCTTCGCCACCCCCTATTAAGCTCCTGCTTGCGTTGATCATGAGGCACAGCGATGTGAGGGTTCGAGACGCGGGAGGCCCGGCTCCCCGGGTCGATGCCGGCAGGCTTCGTTCGTGTCTGGACATCTCTAATATCTCCTCGAGCTAGATGCGCTTCAGCGGACGGGAACGGCACATACTCTGATCGGCACGAACATCATCAGAACCGGCTTGGTCGTCGTGATAGCGATACGGCATGGAGTGGAAAGGACGCGTGATCTAGCGTGTAAACAAGTGTTCGGAGGGAGCTGGGGACTCTTGGAACATTACAGGGTCGGTCTCGGACGGAAACAGTCTAGGCAGGAGAGAAACGCGCTCAATGTTGCGCCCTGTTTTGGTCAGCGGATTTGACTTCCAGCATAGCCACGATCGTGGGCTGTCAGCCCGCTGAGTGGGCGATACTATTTTAGCGTAATCATACTTGCCCTCTTACACACTCACTTCCCGCATGTCGGGCGAAAGCTCGAAGACGAGCTCTTCTCGAACACAGAGCGTCGACTTTCTCAGCCACGACTTACCCGCCTCCAAACCCCCGATACATACCTTCGACGTTGAAGACGCCCGACCCACTCTCGACATACATCAGCCGCCCGCGGGGGCTTCGTTGCAAGGATCCGCCAACAATCTGCGCGGTTCCCAAGGTTGAACAAGGTCTTTCTGTGGCTAAGAGGACCTCGTCCGAAAGTCGACCTTCCTGGTATTCCTCTTGGCGCTCGATAAATATGCACGCGAGTTGACTCTGGATAATACTCATCCCAAACCTTTCCTCGACATTGACTTCCATGTTCGTGGCCGCCACATCTCACTGCCTCTCGAGAGAACCTGGCTGCGACTCACTCGGTTCGTGCCGAGCCATCTGCTGACCGTTGTCCTCGGTACTCGACTCTCACAAACCGTTGCATATCCGCTCACGCAAGGGATTAGTTGCCGCATACATCATATCATTAGCCTTCTTTGCAAGAGCCCAGTTCTTCCAGACTCCAGCCGACGCTTTCATCAGCTGCACGGCTACTTATTGGCTGTCTGAAGGCAACTGCGGCCTTGATGGCCAGGCATGCGCCCCATTCAACGCTCGTCGCTCGAGTGAGTGCCCCAGTCAAGGACAGCACATCATACCAATGATTCGGTCGGTCCAGCTTCCGATGCCCTGCTGGCTGCGCAGGCGTCATCCTGGCCAACCCGCGGACCGTCGGAGACGAAGAGATGGACTTTGTGCCGTTGATTGTCGGCGGAGGCGATGCGAACCGGACCTATCGCGGCGACAGCTTCATTTGCGCTGCTGCAATCCATCGTACGTGATAGGCTATGTGGGATTACTTTGCTAAGCCCATGCAGCGGACTGATCAGCAACCGTCGAGGGGGATGCGGGACACTTGATCTTGTCGGCACGTTCGCGAATTTTCTTGCCTACCAGTGGCAACGGGCTGAACTCCATCGGGTTTCCCACCGTCTTTTCCGCTGTCGTTTCGCTTTCGCGCCAAGTGACAGCCTCCATCACTGCACGGATCTGCGAGACTACGACGCATCGTTTTCAACGCGCTCGTGACTGCAGCGCTCTTCCTCTTAGTACGACCAAGCCCATCGTTCTTTTCTGGTGCCTGGTGAGCATCGGGTACTGGCACATCGTGCTGTTCTCCCAGCCAGGCGGACCTCCCCCTCCGCTCGATGTTGCGTTCGGGACATTTCTTCCCGCGCTCTCTCATCGCTTATGCGTTTCTGGTCAATGGCTTGGCGGTGGTGTCTTCCGGCGTTCAAGAGAGCGCCCATCGAGGCGATGGTGCTAGATCTGCTTCCATACTGGGTCGGTGTCCTTGCTGGCGAAACAACGGACCGTTTGCCCCTTCAACGGCTCACGGCAAGTGACTTGCATAAACGCTCTGGGGCGCTTGTCACGTTCTGGTGATCATCGTGATCATTATCCTGGTGGCCATCATCCAACTGCGCGATTCCGCCGGACAGGCTGGCTTCCTTATTACGTGGGCTGGTACGTT
>CAVNYO010000061.1:0-64070 GCA_963692855.1 Mycena citricolor | reverse complement strand
AACCTGTGGGATCAGATACGCCCTCTGAAGAGCATGCTTTCGGCGCGTCTCATGGCGGATGTCTCAATTTCCAGCCTTGTCTCGTGGATCCTGATGCCGAGGTTCTCGACGAGCAAGTGGCTCAGATCTTTCTGACTCTTGAGGCCAAGGGCTACTCGACCTACATGCAGGAAATACCCGTCAAGTGCACTCACCGAAGAATCTCCCGCTTTAGTCTCGCGTATGCCGTCGCTTCCAAGTTCGATGCGTATTTGAAGGCGAGCAAAATTTAAGCTATTCGAGATTCGATTTCTCATCGACGCAGGACTTTCCCTTCAATCCTGCGGCCGTCAAAACCAGCATCGATCGTCGTCCGTTCGGTGGATGAGCTACGAATGGTCAACTTGTACACACGCGACGGAAGAGTGTGGCGTGTCCATGTAGCTTACCATGACTGAAGATCGTCATATTAGCACCTGTACCAGTATGCCTTTCAAGTTTCCCGCTTTGCTTCAGAGTCCTCTATCGCTCGTTTCCGTTTCCGTTCCATCCTTGCTTGCTCCCTGGCGCGAAGGTCTTCGAACTCCTTCTGCAGGTGGGCCTTCAGTGTAGGCATATTTTTCATCACCGAATCGCATCGCCAGCATACGAGATCTTCTTTGAGCATGGGCTCATAGTGCCGTTTCGGCTCAAGTTGACTCATCTAATACACAATCCTTATCAGTCGCAGTCAGAAACGACGCGCGCGGCCACCCACAGAGTTAAAGTAGGAAGGTTCTGCGTCAAACCAAGAGAGAACCTCGTCTAAGGACAGGAAGAACCCAAGCTTCGGGTGGAAAGAGTTGTAATGTTTCTTGTGCTTCATGCGATCAGAGCACAAGTCATCCGACAGAACGTGCAGGTGCAGATGACTGGGCGAAATCAGAACACGGCCCGAGAGAAGGGCTAATTCACGGACTCCATGGACGGTGCTCCGTGAAACCCGGTCCAGATGCCCCACTTGAAGCCATACCGCTCAATCATCTCCTTCTCGATCTCGTCCCGCAAACTTTCGGCCTCGGTGCGAAGTGAAGTAAGTAGTTCCAGGGCTCGCGTCTTGTTTCCCAAAAGAAGACGAGGAAGGTGAGAAAGTTCCGATGGATTTGTAAACGGCGCGACTACGCGAGGAAGAACGAGAAAGTGGAATATAGCTAGTAAATTGTTCTCAGTCTCAGAATTTTACAGTAGAGTCTGTGTACATTTTGGGAATCCATCAAATATCGTGATTGAGGAGGCAGAGCTGGAGAAAAGAACTGTGGGGGGAAGCTTCGAGGGATTTGTAAGTGCGTAAGTGCGAAGAATGGTCAGTTGGGACATGGAGACTCGAGGGACTGTCGTGGAGAATGCGTTAATTACATAACGTGACCGTTTCATCAGCACGTGTCCGATGTTGCTTATCGATAATCAGTCCGAGCGATCTCCTTGAGTTTAGACTTCGGAGCATGAACTGCGTTTGACCGATGGATCGGACTACGACTGCCTCAATACCAGCTTCCATATCTCGATCCCTTCCCATTCCTCTTTGTCCCAATGGCATTGGCTTTTTTTGAGGGCCATCGAGACCTTGCGTGGAGGAACCTGGGACACGGAGAAATTCCAGACACCTGCAGCTTCAGATAAAAAGCGATCGCAAACGGCCGGATCGCGGCGTTCGAGACAAATGAATGCGACAGATGGATGGGAAGGGAACATTTTCACCAGCGCGTGAATACTTCGAAGAAGCGGATCTATGAGAGCCATGGAATACACTGTGTCCGCCGATATCACATAGTCAAAAGGCCGAGGCGACTTTTGCTCTCCGCCGTTAGGGGAGCAGTCTGGAGAGGCAATGATCGTGGAGTTATCCCATATCCAGCGGTCTGGGACAACGGTCCAGTCCAGCTCACGTACAGAGATCGTTCCGCTATTGAAAGGAAGAAGTCTCGTGTTGCTTTCGATATTTCGGGCCAGATTGGACGAGATGACCCAGGGGAGATCCGTCGCAATGACGTGGCAGCCAAGATGTGCCAATGACAGTGCGGTGAAGCCTATCCCGCTACCCAGCTCGATGACACTCGTGTCCTTCGACTTGACTACTCCAGAATGGATCAGGTAGGCCGACAAACATTGGGCGCCGAGCCAAAGGGCGGTGCCGTTGGAAACCCCGTCGTCTGATTGCCCAAGCTGGAAAACTGTGGAGGTCGAAGGTAGCGGATGTGGGCAAGCAAGGACTTTTGAGTGTTTAGTGTGGCTGGCAGGAAGCATCTGAAAGTGATTGCAGCCGGCGGCGCATGATGATCAAGGTGAACCCTAACCCAGTGACCAAGATGTGGTTGTAGCCTGTTGCCTCGTTCTCGGGCATTCAGTTGGCACTTGCACGGCGGTTCTCTTATCCGTGTGCATCTTCTCTGCCGTCGCTTCCGCCACCCCTTCTCGCGCGCTCTACGACGGCTATGAAGGCCTTTCTTTCCCGACTTCACATTGGCTCCACCAAGGAGAAAGAGCGAGACGTCTCCCCGGCACTACAGAAGGAAAAGTTCCCCCCGCTGCGTACATGGCCGCCAGCACCGATGGCACGTTCCAACTCGACACCATCTTCGACCGCCGCTTCGATCACGAAACCACTCCCTGAGCCCGTAGTCCAGGACGATCCCTCTTCATCTTCTGATACCACGACGCCCACACCGGTCTACTCTTCTCCGACTCCGACGCCACGAGATGAAGACACCATCTCTCCACTCCCGGAACGCTCTGAATCCCCACGTGCTGAACCAGACTCGGCTGGACGCAGCTCCCGAAAGACAAATGGAAGTGTTGTTACGGCCACGGGAAGCGACATTCAGAAAAAGGTCGCATTCAAGTCGCCACCTCCAACGCCATCTAATCTCGATCGCACCTTGCCTGAAGCCCCACCTGGTGCTCCTTCATCCTCCGTGCCACTCAAAAATTCTGTGTCACGTTTCCAGGCGACTCACGGGAAGGAACCTCGTGGCTCTACTTCATCCGGCGCGTCTTCATCCAAGGTTGACCTTGTATCCTCAGCAGGCAAGACTACTGCCAAGTCGAACTCGACGCGTGCTACCTCGCCGTACCTACAGAAAAGCCTGGAGATCGGTTCCAGTCAATCGTTGCGCTCGGGAACGCCTTACTCTTCCATGTCCAACACCACCAGCGGCAGTCGTATTCTCTCGGCTACATCATGGAGCGAGGTCACAGAGGATGACCTGGTATCGAACATTGGGTCTCGGGAACGGACCAGACAAGAAGTTCTATTCGAAATCATATCCAGTGAGGAGAGGTAAGTCCATTGGCATCATATCCAGCCTTTCTGTTACGACCGTTGTCCTTAGATACGTCCAAGAACTGGCGAAAATGAAGGACACATTCATTGATCCTCTGCTCCATCCTTTCTCCGCACCGACCGCACAGCTTTCTTCCACGCCCAACCTTGACTACGATTTCTATCGAGCAGAATCGCCGGCAGAATCCAATGATCACCTTCCCCCCATCGCTGCACGGTTTATGTCTCCCAGTCCGCATCCAGGGAGCACCCATTCGCACAAGGACACTCCCAACATCGACGGCGAGTCGCAGGACACGGACGACGAAGATGAAGGCACGGACCATGTTGGCAAGGGGTACTCTTCTAGTCGCCAGGGGCAGCTTGCGAAGCAGAACCACCCACGGTCGCCATACCGCTCAAATGGAGTCAAGACGGGTGGCAAGTCGGTTCCCTTTCCGTCACGGTCACACCATTCGTTGCCGCCGCCACCGAGGGCAACTGGGACTGGGTCCACCCATTCTCTGGGCCGTCATGCGTCGGTTGCTGAGCGCGAACGCAACTACAGCCAAGGCCAGGCCTCGATGGCAAAGAGCACAGCAACTAGTGCCCGACCGGGCATGCTTCGCAAGCTCAAGAAAAGCCAGACGAACAACGACAGTCCGCTCGGTGATGCCGTTGCGCCTAATCAGCTGCCCGAAGACCTAAGAATATGTCTTGAGGTCGTGGATAGCGGTGTGTTTGAGGGGCATCGCAGGCTCTCCGAAGCACTCAAGAAACGCTACGACGATCAGTTCCCGCTTGTTCGGTCTCTCGCCGATGTGTTTGTATCAAATGTGAGTGTTTGCAGCTGCCCTGCTCCCTATCTTCCTAACAGATATCCAGTCCGATATATTCCAAGGCTATGCCACATATGTGCTCCACCTTGAGCGTGCACTCGAGCAAGTCGACAACGCACTGTCCAACGTCTCCACGAAGAAGCCCAAGAAACAGGATGCAGGCGAATGGCAGAAAGTGTGCAAATTTCTGCAAAAGCTGGAGGAGAACGCGAGCGAGAAGGGCGAGACTGGCCTCGCGATAACCATTTCGAAACCATTCCAGCGTCTACTCAAATACCCGCTTTTATTCCAGAACCTGCTCTTTCACACGGATCCGAGCACTTTCGAATACGAAAGCACCTTGCAGATGGTAGCCGAGGTCGAGGCCATCGTTCGCAGTATCGAGGACGAGAAGATCCAGAAGGAAGAGCGAGACAAGACGAGAGATGTGTTTGCTCGCATCGAGGGCTTGGACAAAGTGAAGCAGTTGATGGTGCCCAAACCATCCCGTGTTCTGGTGGAGGAACGGCCGTGTCCAGCCCCAGGCAGCTCGACGAGTCCCCCCAAATCAGTGTCGCCGCCGCCAATTGTTTCGAATAAAGGCGTGCGGGGCAAGTCCTCCTTCAAACGGTTGAGCGACGTCCTTCACACTGGCTCCGGCATCGGCGGCAAGAAGGACATGTGGTTCGTTGTGTTCAACGATGTTGTTCTACAGTGCCAGCGCACGGGCACAACCTCGTTACCTCTGGTCTCGGCCACGTACTCGAGAACCAACTCGATGCCTGAGCTTCAGGGCAGATCCAAGTACGCCACCACTGGCCGAAGGAACTCGCACACCAAGCCGAGGAACCTGTACAAATTCGTGAAGGTGAGTATATGGGTGCTTTCTTGTGTACTCTAACCACATTCTTCAGATCGAAACTTGGGCAATCGGCGATGTCGTACAACCAAGAGAGGGCGTGGTTTCGATGGAAGAGTGCGTTTGTGTGCGGTTCAGCCAAGCATGGAAATTTAACATATTTGCAGTGTCGCGCGAAGCAGAGCTCAAATGCAGCAACCCCGAATCGTTCCAATGCCTGATGAGGAGGAGGAGGAGAACACTGATTCGGACGATTCGGACCGGAAGAGCAAGATGAGCTTCTCCTACTGGGGCGCAGACAAAATCACGGTCCAGAAGCCTGTGATGAAAGGCAAAGTGGCTATCCCATCTGTCAGGCGTGGCGCAGCAGCTGGTAGTGCGTACAGTCGGGAATCGTCTGCGAATGCCAAGTTCGGGACCCGTCTTGTGTCTGCTGATTCGTCCCCCACCCCTCGCCCCGCCAGCCGGAGAACGGCGACAACACCCACCTCGCGTCGACCGGCAGTGGACGACAGCAACGTGAATTATGCCAAAGCCCGACCCGAATGGAATCGATCGCCGGTGCCTGTGGCTGTCAAGCGGTCGCGCAACACCTCTCAGACCAGTGCGGCGGCAAGCTCGACACGATTGGCGACGAGCAAGGGTGTGGCATCCCCGGCTCCGTCTGAGGACTCTGGTGTCGGTCTCTACCGACAAATGCTGGCTCAGGACCCGACCCTGAGCCGATCGTAGTATCATATCCCATGTCGTACCACAAAACGCACACACATTCACTCACTTACCATGCTTTCCCGCTGCTCGATACGAAACACTCCTTGATAATACCACCTTGATTTATTCCACGACCCAGCATGATAACCACATTAATATTCGTCGGCCACCTATTTACTTTGCTAGATTTATCCCATGTAGCGATTTTGGAATTCTCTTCAGGACTCGTATGCTGCGTTGTGGATGCTGACACTTCTCCCTGAAGGATCCGAGGCGCAGCCCCAGTCGCCTCTCGGAATCCAGCGGACGGCAGTGCTGGCGGCGGCCTTGGTCGGGTAGAATTCTATCCAGATGTCAGGTCAGACCCTATCGGGATTGTAGCTGCAGTCGGTCATACCATCGAAGATTTGGCGGATAAAGTAAGCCTCCTTGGTGGCAGGAACGTCTGAGGGCCATCGTTCAGCGCCTTTGGCAAGGTCTTCGTCCGACACCGCGGATTCCGCGTAATCTTTGATACTAGAGAGCGGTCTCAGACATGGTCTTCTCGTCCCAGATAGGCGGCTTACCCATCGATCCAAGAGTAGCCCACTCCATCAGAAAACTGTTCCTTCTGTCTCCAGAGGATCGATGCAGGGAGGTAGGGCTGCTCGCGACGTGTCAAATCAGATGATTCAAGCGAAGCGAAGAAGCTCACCTTCCCATCTACGGATACGTCGAACGCTTTCCGTATGATGTATTTTTCCATGCGAGGTCTGCCATCCTCGTCAACCTGTTGCTCAGAACCTTTCTGGAACATCTTTTCCCGGGGGTCGACATTCATCGCCGCCTCAAGGAAAGACTTGTCCAGGAATGGGACACGGGCCTCCAGACCCCAGGCCATGGTCGACCTGATGAGCGTACGTCAGCAGAATGGCGATAGACATGATCGCTGCACCGACGCACTTGTTGGCACGAAGACAATCGGAGGTGTGCAGGTTCTTGACACGTTTGACACACTCCTGGTGGAACGATACGGGATCCGGAGCGGCATGGAAGTACAGATATCCTGCAAAAGATAGAACCCGAGTTCGGAAAAATCGGTCACGAATCACCCACCGCCGAAGATTTCGTCGCTGCCCTCGCCGCTGAGAACCATCTTCACACCCATCGCCTTGATCTTCCGGCTGAGAAGGTACATCGGGGTACTGGCGCGGACAGTCGTTACATCGTAAGTCTCGAGATGGTAGATGACCTCGGGGATCGCATCCAGTCCTTCCTGCACAGTGAACGTGTATTCGTGATGGGTCGTGCCCAGATAGTGGGCTGCCTTCCGTGCCGCAAGCAGATCAGGCGAGTTTTCTAATCCGATCGAGAACGAATGCAGCTGTGGCCAAGCAGCAAGCGTCGCTTAGAGACATTAGACATGCGAAGATTGGGCCGATCAGGGGAAACATACCTTGCTCATCGATCATCCCTGTCGGAGTCGTGTTGCCGCTCATCGCAGTCTGCAGCTTGCGTTTCCGTATCTCGTACTGCGCTTGTGCGGCCTTTTCCGTTTCCCTGGACGCTATTGCCGCGATCAAACTGCTATCCAACCCGCCGCTGAGCAGTACACCGTAAGGGACCTCAGACATCAATCGCTTGCGGACAGCAGCCTCGAGTGTTTCCCGAAGGAGCGTCAGGTCCGCCGATGTAGTTGGGATGGTCGCTGCCGGTCCCTCTGCATCTCCTTGCCACCACGACGGCGTGTAATATCTCGTTGTAGAATCATCCTTGCTGTCATAGACGTGTCCTGGAGGAAACGAAACGATTTTGTCGCATTCATCGACCAGTGCCTTCAGCTCGGACGCGAAGAAGACAGCCCCAGGACGCTTCGAATCCCAACCTTGGTACAGCGTCGTGATTCCGATGGGATCTCTTGCGGCGATGACCCGGGAGGGAGTAACAGATTCGTCCAACAACACGAAGGAGAACATCCCATCTAATAGGCCACACAGTTGCTTGTCGTACTTCTTGTACTGATAGAGGGATTGAGCACCGTCCAAGATAGAGGCAGATGTGAATTACTAATGGGAGGATGACTTCACAGTCAGAGTGGGTCCTGAACTTCATGTTGGGCCCCAGGGACTCGCGCAGAGCGATGTGGTTGTATATCTCCCCGTTGACAGTCAACACCATCTTCCCGTCTTCACTTAGTAGAGGCTGCGCTCCGGTATCTGACAATATTTCAAATTTCGGTAAAAGGGCCGATCGAGAAACTCACCAACACCGACTATAGCCAGACGCTCGTGCACCAGGATGGCTTGCTTGCCGACATGACATCCTGACCAGTCGGGCCCGCGGTGTCTCAACCGCTTGGAGCATGCAATGAATCGCGCGCGATCATTCGCCGCTTTGTCGATTCCGTGAACAGCGAAGATTCCACACATACTGGTTGGAGACAAGAGTTGAAGACGAAAGGGTGAGTGAGTCAATTTAAAACATGTCAACTGTCAAAGATAAGATTTGCGCAACGTCTTTTGATCGCCCGATAATCAACAGGGTGGGCAGATGTGCATCATGATGACAGGTGTATTTTACGTTTTCACAGCCGCGCTGCGCTCGTCGCACTGTTTCTCATCATCCCTCCACCATGCCGCGCCGAAGATCAGCACCTGTCGACGTAGATGCTGAGGAAGCGCTTGGTCTAGCAACCGCGCAGTCTGAGAACGTGTTCCTTTTTGTCCCTAATCTCATCGGCAAGTTTCCAGCGCTGCCATATTGGTTGGCCTTACTCATGGTCGAGCCACTCTCGTATAGGCTATGCCCGTATTATTCTCGCCGGGTTCTCTTTGCATTTCATGAGCTATCATCCCATCTATTGCACGATTCTATACTGTGTCTCGTGTCTTCTTGACGCCGTTGACGGGCAAGCTGCGCGCGCACTTGGGCAATCGTCAAAGTTTGGGGCTGTTCTTGATATGGTCACAGACAGGTCCGTTTACCCACACCACCAGAAACTCTTGTTGAACCGAATGATTTCAGGTGCACCACATCTTGTTTGCTGTGCTATCTGTCTGCCGCGTACCCCGATTTCGCGCTCGGTTTCCAGCTCCTCATCTCGCTCGACTTCGCAAGCCATTATATGCACATGTATAGGTGCGCTGCTGCATTAAGAGTCGCGATGCTTATGTTTAAACAAACGCAGCTCCTTGGTGACCGGGTCGAGCAGCCATAAAGATATCAACGACGACGTCAGTAAAATTCTGGGATGGTATTATACCAACAAGGTCGGACCAGAAGCTCTTCTGAATCCTTAACCGGTCTGATACATGATTCAAGGTCAACCTCTTCCTGGTTTGTGGAGGGAACGAGGTGTTCTACGTCGCTTTGTACCTCATGAAGTGGACCTCCAAACCCGCCGGCTTCCCCGTATGGCCAGAACTGACGTATGCCGAGCTCCTCGCTCTTGTGACGCTCCCGGTCTGCGTTGTCAAGAACATCATCAATGTTGTACAATTGTGGAAGGCATCCAAAATCCTCGTTGGGGTGGATATTGCAGAACGAAAGAAGAAGAGGAAGGCATGAGGGGTTATACATTATTTTACATAGATATCCAATAAGTTCTCGACAACGAATCCTGATTGAGCACGAAACGGAAGTCACAAGCAACTTGGATATCTGAAGCCCAAATTTGAAGTTCAACGTGAGCTCAGAGCTAAACGCAAAATGCAAGGCAACTCATTCTATCACGTGCCGACACTTTTTTGGCTGACGCCAAACTGACGCGCCGGTCGACTCAACCACCGCTGGATGCGCTCTCAAACCTTCATACAGCGCTCTAGGTCAATATTGAAGACAGCCAGGGCCGCAGTCTCAATCCGTGCTGCCGGGGCCAGTAGCGCAAGACCAACGAGACGAACTCCGCTCTCGAAGCCTTCGCCCTACAGTAAACGCCTATCCTCTACAACCCCCGTCGTCTCCAGCGAAGCCAGTCCGGAGGATGCACCGGATGCCTCAGAACCGCCATTAGCATCCGAGCCTCCCTTGGAGCCACCAGAAGCTCCTGAGGAGCCCGAGAAGGCGAAACGTCGGACACGCACAGCGTCAGCTAGAGAGGCGGAGGCGCAGATCGATTTACCGGAAGGATTGGGTTCTCAAATCTTGTGGCAACCCGATTCCGACCCAGGACAGTCGCATCAGTCAGCACTCCCGCCACCTGAACTACTCGACGAGGCGCTGCATAATTTGCACATAACTCTGCATCCCCAGACCCAGCATCGGGCAGCATGTGAGTTATGATCGTTTTTCACGTTGTCTGTCTCCTGACCGGATTCGGCAACAGATGCGTCGCCTCTCGGACCGCTTGTCGACCCGACGCTTGCGCTGTATTGCCCCGTCGGTCGGTGTCTCCTCAGTTGTTTCGTCGTTCTTTTGCGGACTCAGTCTTGACAGAGGGCGGAGAGTACGTTGTTGACGCAACGGTGCGTGAACTGGCGCGGAGGACGGGTGCCGAGGTTCTAGTTCTGGATGCGGTACAATTGGCTGCAGGGGAATGGGGAGTGTTCGGCAAAGGTGCATGACCTTCTAGGCTCCTCAATGATGAAGCTCACATGTTCAGCTGCCAATTCTTTGCAACTGACCCGGAACCCGTTGCACTTTCGATCACCTACAATAACATCGAAGACATTAGCGTCGGAAGAGGATGAAGAAGACTCTGACTCCGGACCTTCTTTCAATCCGACTCAAATGCTGCTGACAGTGCTCAATCCTCAATCCGGGCGCAGTGTAGTCACGCCTTCACGTCGCAGTGGTCCGCCCAGCAAGATACAAGTGTTTTTCGACACAATTGTTAACTTGTCCTCATCTGAGGATGGGCCACCAAAACCGCGGCTGATTTACATCCGAGGCAGGTATATCTCCGGTTTGGATCATGGCACAACTCATCTGTTCCCAGATTTTACCACTTTGGCTCCGACAACCTCGGCATGGTATCCATACTTGCTCTCGGCCGTCCGGGAACGGCGGAGGAGGACATTGGCGCGCACAACCTCTCCGGTAACGCATCCTGTGACTATTGTCTTTGGAATGACTCCTCCCCTGGTCCCACGAGCGTCTTCGGCGACCACCGTGCCCTCTCCGCAGCCCCCTCACCGCTCTGCGGGGTCGCGAGTGGCCGACTCGCACTGGAGCGAAGACGATGCCAGCGACAAGGCACGGGAAAAACGCCTGCGCGAGCGTCTACGTCGGTGGGACAAAGATGACGGGCTGCGGGAGGATCTGTCGAAGTTTTCGGCCGTCTTGGATAGCCGATCAGGGCGTGAGCCTGCTGCTGGAATCCTGATCGTACGAGGCTCTCAAGGATCGGTCATCGCCCAACCCGGCGCAAATGACGACAGAAGCGAATCTGGTGCCGACACAGACTCGCTTTTCTTCCGGACAACCATCATTGTACCGGGTACGCGTTCGCCAGCAGATGAACGCGTATGCCGAGTGACAAGGCGGCGGGAGATCAACGAGCTGACGATGCGTATGTCGATTGGCGGGATCGGAGGCCTGTTGGAAAACGGGAGTGTGATTGCTTCGCAGGATGAAATGGCCGACGATCTGCATGGAATGTGGGAAGACTGGGGCAATCGCATCGAATTATGGTCAACCGTGCGATTGGTAGCCGACAACGCTCTCGGACACGTGGTTGCCACCACCTCACCAACCCCGTCTCTAGATCCTACTCTCGTCAACTGGTCACATGTTGGCAGCGCTTGGGCTGCCCATCAACAACGACAGTCGCTTCGCAAAGCATGGATGAAGGATGTGTCCAAGTCTGCCCAGCCTCTTGAAGAAGAAGCAGCAGAGAATGAGACGGCCGAAGAGCAAGTTGTCGATGAGCTGGTGGAGGCCTTGAAGAACGACGAGGACCTGGAGCCTCATGAACAGCGGCTCGTTGCGTGTATTGTGAAACCAAGTTTGTTCTTTTCCTTTTCTAGCTGCAATTATAAAGACTGATTCCTTCAGACACAATGCCCACTGGTTTCGGCCAGGTGCACCTGCCTGCAGCTACAGTCGACGCCATCCGGACGATTGTCTCGTTGCCGTTGCTGCATCCTGAAGCATTCCAACAGGGCATTCTCAAAGAGCATGCTATGACCGGCTGTCTGCTCTTCGGTCCCCCGGGTACCGGAAAGACACTGCTGGTCCGTGCTCTTGCGAAAGAGGCGGGATGTCGCATGATGGCCATCTCTCCTTCCGATATCATGGATATGGTATTACCTCTCTTCCTCTCCCGAATCACTTTTTCTCACCGATCGCTCTAGTATGTCGGAGAGGGGGAGAAACTGGTCAAGGCGCTCTTCTCTATCGCACGTAGAATCGCTCCCTGTGTCATCTTCCTGGATGAGATGGATGCTCTGTTCTCCGCCCGAGTCTCTGCCAGAGATCGGGGAGGAGGTGCCCTCGCCCACCGAGGGATTCTGACTGAGTTCATGCAGGAAATGGATGGACTGCGTTCGTCGAAGGATGACAGCGTCATCGTCATCGGTGCGACAAATCGGCCTTTTGATCTAGACGACGCTGTTCTGAGGCGGCTGCCTCGCCGCTTGCTCATCGATCTCCCGGGTGAAGCCGAGCGAGCAAGTTTGTGTCCTGCTTTAAGCCATCTTTATTCTTGTTCATTTCATTTCTCTAGGCATCCTTAAGATTCTGTTGCGGGACGAGCAGTTGGACGCCGATGTTGATATTCAAAGCATTGCTAAGAAAACTGAGGCGTTCTCCGGTTCAGATCTCAAACGTCGGTCATCTACCAGCCCCCGCAGACCTGGATTCTGACACGCTTTGTGATAGATCTTTGTGTTGCGGCCGCTGTTGATGCAGTGAAAGAGAATCTGGTCTTGCCATGGAAGGCGGCTACGACGGATGACATCAAGCAGCCTGCGTCTGACCAATCTGGATCCGAAGCGAGCTCGGCGGAGCACTCCGAATCGGCCACTCCAGAATCTGAAGGAGCACAGACCTCCGCTGAAGAGACGGTGCCCCCTCCAGACCAGGCCCCGCGAATATTGTATCTCCGTCATTTCACCAAAGCACTCGCCGAGATCACCCCGTCGTCTTCGGAACATCTGGGCAGTCTCGCTGAGCTGCGCAAGTGGAACGAAGAATTCGGGCAGGGCCGGGACACCAAAAAGCGACAACAGCCGTTGTGGGGTAAGGGCCGATTCGGCTTCGGGGACCCAAAAGCGAGTCCTCCTGCACCAGAAGAAGGGCGCGTTCTCCCATTAGACACGGGTCGTTCATAGCATCATTAATAGACGGCATACTAGACTATTGACCAATCTATCTACTGATTCGCTCGCGATCGTCGTTTGCCTTTAGGTGTCTCTTGTTCGTCCTCCTCGACATCCATAGAATCATCAACTCGCCCCCTGCCCTGACGTTTTGGCTGACTAGATTCTGCTGCATCTTCCTCTGAGTCGTCCTCTTCGTCCTCGTCATCTTCATCGCTGTCCTCGACCGACTTTCTCACTCGTCTCTTCCCGTCGTCGCCGTCTCTGACAGCACCCTCTCCAACGGGAACCATACTTTCGACATCTGAGGGCCAGTCTTTGCCACACTTGGGACAGGTCCTCCGGGAAGACCTCTTGCCCATACAGTGCCCATGGAAGTGAGCATCACAGTCTGCAGCAGGGCAGCCGACACCTTTGGTCACCAGCTAAGCCCGACGGTTCGTCAGTTCCCGTCTGCGGTGTATTGAAGGACTGTCTTACTTCTCCACAGCTGGGTCTCGAACAGGTCAAGACCTCATCCGCATACGCCGCTCGTAAGTACAAATCCAGTTCTACAAGTGCGCGCGTAGCTAGAGAGTATCGACCCCGCCTAAAAGTAAGTACGTGAGATCGATCTGACAGACGTATGCAGGATAGACGCACCTGCTTCTCAGCAGCCAACCTTTGCCAACGAAGCTGGACAGAACAATCTCCGCCTGTGTCTTGGTCATATTCGACTTGGGTTTGAGTGTGCTGACTTCGCGAAGAGCTGCCATGGATGATATGGAGAAGGAATGCCGCGGCGCGAGTATGATTTGCTCAATCTGTTCATCCTCAGACACATGTTGTGAAGAGACTGCTTTTGGAACTGACGAGCGCTTTGAAAAACGCGATCTCGCCCGGCGTGTAGTCTGTAGCGAGCTGGGCGATCGCATCGTCTTTGCGGTTCACCTGGGCCGGATTACATCAATTTGACGCGTCGAGACGTATGGAAGAGGAAGCGCACCATGGCGAACATCTTCCGGCCGTTGCTCTCATCCAAGACACCGCGGAACTCTAGATCGAGAGGATTGAGGGAGTCGGACACTCCGACAAGAAAATCCTCCCAAGTGTCATCCGAGAGCTCAACGCCGTCCTCTTCGGATGTTCAGGCGGGATCACGACGCGTCGAGAAACTCGAGTACGCACCCTGAACTGCTTCGCGACATTTGCTCCATAGAGTTTGAGCCAGCTTGTCGGAAAGAATTCCGCGCGATAGCACGGCCTGAAGAAACAGCCGTTGCACATCCTTTGGACGTGAAGTCATTTGGCTGTATGTTGTATCAACAAGATGAGAGATTCGTCGCGTGGATCTGCTAGGGCGACGAGGGGGTGGGTCAAGTCGAGTCGCGTAAACAACGCGGTCCAAACAAAGAATGTACTTCCGAAAGGGGAAAGGACGCGCTGCTTCTCACCCCACAGGGAAGAGCAAGGAAGTAGGATTCATATATGTAGGAGGATGTACGCTTATACTTCGGTATGATAGGATTGTCTCTCATATTTTCGGGACACGTAGAGTCTTGCTGACCATAGCGGCGGCCCAGCATCCAAACACAGCGCTCACAATATGCAGTTCTCCTCGTCCTCCAGCCTGTCCCCACAACACCATTTTCCCCAGGGGTATGCCCTGCTGGCCCTCGATCCAGCCTTGCTTCGTCCAGTATGCCAACACGGCGACAAGAGCGAGAGAGGAAGGAATGGGGAGCCCTTCAAAGTACTTGGCTTTGCCTGCACCATCCTTGGGAATGAGTGCAACCGTGGCATTGAAGCGTGCGAGACGAGCAAGACCGCAGCAGATAAATCCAGCGAGGATAACGGTATCGAGGTACGTGCGCAGCCCAACGACAAAGGCTAATAGAGCGGGAGCGACGCCAAACGAGATCTGACAGGAACGTTCAGCGAGTGGATTTCGCGGAGTTCATGTAGAACAGGACGAACGAGGTCAGCCAGACTGTCCAACTCCTGACCGAGCATGCTACTTGATTTTCTCCATCGTGCAACCTTGCCATCGAAAAAGTCGAACATGAGACCAGCAAGAGGGAAGGCCAATGCAGACCACAGATAATCGATGTCGTTGTTCACTAGGTAGTGCGCCGATGAGAATATGGAGAAGGAGCCGCAGACACCATTCATGATGGTCACAAGGTCCGCAAGACGAAAGTTCCTGAGTGAGGATGAGCAAAGCCCATGCGGAGGTTGAGCTGGGTGTACCTGACGAGGGAAAAATGTCCCTCCGAGTCCTTGTACTGCTGCAGAGCATCGGCACGCGACTCCTTCTGAGATTTCTGGCGGACGCTCATGGTGGTCGTGGAGGTCGTGAATGGGCGGTGGATCACATGATGTCATGACGCAGGATGGATGACGCGCTATCCATATCCGTCCAACCACTGCACTGGATACAATCATACAATGACGACTGTACAGCGAGATCTCATCCTACCACCATCTTGATCTCTTCCTTCTCCTTCGAGAGCTCCATGCTCTTTGCTGTATACTGATTTGGATGGGTCACACTCTCCCCGCCTCCGATTCCGTCACCCTTCTTCACGCCATGTCCCGCATGCGTGATCTCGAACACCCTGGTGCAAGCTACATGGAAATGGCTCTGTCGGACCTGATACATGACCTCATTCAAGTCAGCGGAAGTCAGCCCCATCGACCCATATGAAGACATGAGCGCAGACTGGAGATTGTCTTCTGCAAAGTGCCTGAACGGGCAGCCTGGATCGCCGCCAGACGTCAGAATTTGTTGGCAACTAAAATACGTGCTTTAGCAGAAAGCACTGGACAGCCAAGGAAGCGGAGCATACTTCTTTGCCGGATAGTTTGCCCTTTTCCCTTCGAGGCCGTAAGTGTGCCGTATGTTGTAACGATACATTTTGTTGAACGTGTCGTCGGTGATCCTGTCAAATGACTTGCGCCAGAAGACAATCGCCTCTTCCACGGAAAGCCCCAATACCTGTGATTCACATGAGCCACATGAAGGATTAATTATGAATGCAAGCAAACTTTGAGGAAGAGACCGTATTCCAATCTCCCAAAGTGCTTCAAGTGGTGATCACGTCGCAGTTTCTGATGTGTATTGCGCATGCACATTGGGAAATGGTCGACTGCCAATTGATCAACCATGTCAGCTGTGATAGCCTCGCCGTTGGCATTAGCCGGGCCAGAGCTCCATTGAGCAGAAATTCCGGCTTCGAAGCCACGGGACAGGTTGTCCAGAATGTTTTTCAGTCGGGTATCGTCGTCAATGCGCGGCAAGGTTCGGGCAGTCGCCTGCCAAAAGTCAGTGTTCATCCACAGCGAGAACGGAAAGCCAGCACCTTGAGGTCTCGATCGAGATGTTCTTCGTATTCTTGATAGACAATGCTCGATTGCTCGCGACTTGGCACGTACGCCCAGCCGCCTTTCAGGAATACTTTGCGCTTCTCTACGAGATCCGGAACGCTCGTCCATCGCACCTGTGGGAGATTCAGAGGACTCGATGTCATGAGACGCAGCCGTGGTACCTTGTAATACTTTTCCGCGTCGAACGTTTCGAAACGACCAGAGTATGATAAGAGCTGCTCCTTGTATGTTTCCTTCTCTTTCGGGCTCACCTGTGCTTCCCTGAGACACAGTGGACAAGAAAGATTCAATGTCAGCGCACCGATTGAGATTTCAGGTCTCTCGAGCTGAGAAATCTCTCCCGTTCGGAACTGTCGTCCGTTTCGTAGCGAATCTTGAATAGTGTGCATTCTGCCTTGACAAACCGCCGCCGAAGCTCGTCTCTATATGATATCAGTCCAGATAGCTCAGGTCACAAGAGAGCAGACGCACGATCGGCAGAAGGCCAGTCTCAGCACAAAGTGACCCAAGTGATCCGCTCTGCGCTGTGCCTCTTTGTCCGCACCCAATGCACTCGAATGCTTGAGGGGCAGGTATTTCTCGCACTGGGCAAGTGTCACCGTCTTCGTTTCCTCCCAGGTCCTGTTCCGCGCAGCAGACGACTCAATCTCCGCCAAGACGCGTAGTCTGTTGAGTGCCGATGTCTCGAACTCTTCTACTGTCACGTCGAACAGTGGTGGTTTGTCGTAGCTGCGAGAAGAGTCACCGTCCAGGTCAGAAACGGCAAGCTCAGGACGCACAAGTTGAGCCTGAAAGGATAGTTCTCGTGCTTGTGGAGTTCGACAAGATTGTTTTTGCTGTCTGACAGGGTGCGCTCCTCGATCTTGAACATGATATCTGGTAGCAGCGGGGGGCGGTCACAAACGCGTAGTGTCACATTTGTCGCATGTCCATCACGTGGAGAGGGTCCTGCCCTTGTCATTGGCATGAGTGTACATGGATTCCTGTATTTACACTTGGAGGTAGGGATATACAGAAGTCCGTAGATGAAGGCGCATACCCGTGCGCATGAAATCAAATAATCAATATCCTCGACGAAGACGCTCGTTTTCTTCCCTCAACCTCTTGTTCTCTTCCCTCAGATCGCGCAGATCGCCGACATACTCATCCATAAGCTCTCGCAATTCCTTCTTCCATCCGCGACCCATTCTCAGCATATCTAGGTGCATTCCGACCATCTCCGCCTTCTGTTCTTGGTGCAAATCGAACATGACGTCACGAACAATGTTTCGCAAGAATTCTTGCGCTCCTTGTGCAGATGGGTTTCCTGGAGATGCAGGTATGGCGTTCCTCAAGGGAGAGGGTGCCCAGTTATTAGAAGCCATTGCTGGTATTGATGGTCTTCGGGGAGAAATCTGTATCGAGAGACTTTTTTCTCGCTCCGCTTGCTCGTTCTCTTCATCTGCGTCAGGCTCATCTGCCTCTCTGAAGAGCACGGTTTTCCCCTTGTTTCGCTCCTTTCCCTCTTGGGGGGTCTGTAGATGGGCAAAGACTTTGCCATTGCCAGCAGGCGTTATCGGTTGCGCGGTGAAACTGGGAAGATCGGGTGACGGCGTTCGGCTCATAGGCGCTGCAGCGGCGGGGGTTTTCTGAGATATAGACGAAGTTCTTCGCGAGGTCGCTGCTCCAGGTCGCAGAGTCGTTGAAGTGGCCATCCGGCGCGCTTCTGACCGCGCTGAAAGGGACTCGGTTGCAGAGATCTTTCGTGGTCTAGTCGAGACGCTCTCCTCCTTCTTGTGGCCTGCGACATCGCGTAAACATCGGTTCGATCTTTGAGACATGTGAGGCTTACTGCGGACTCGCTCCCTGACTCCGTTTGACGGGGACAAGACCTTGGAATGTGCGTTTGCTGGCGGAGACAGCAGTTTGCGGGAAGACACGCCGGCCAGCTTTTCCTTTTCGGTCCGGCGCTTTGCTGGAGAAGGATCCTGCTGTCCTTTGACCTCGAGAGTCTTAGGCTTCGTCGTGACCGCAGGCTCTTTCGCAGTAGAAAGTGGTTTCGCTGTCGATTCCGGAGTTTTTAGTTTTCTCTGAAATGTTGCGTTCATTATCATATCTCGTGTCATTTCTCTGAACACTCACCTGGACAGATATCGTCTCTACCGGGGATCCATCCTCGCTTATGATCACTACCTTGGGTGGTTTGTCCAGTGCACGCAGATCCAAAAGCAAGAGTTTGCCCGATGCCGTTCCAAGGTAGATCAATGAACCATCTTGAGAGAACGTGAGGCAAGTCAGTTCAACTTTCAAGTTCAATGTGCGGAAAAGCCTGTTTTCAATGATTCAAAAGATGGCAAAACATCGTGATGAAACGTACCCTTTCTCCTTCTCCAGATCGACAAGCGAAACGCATCCGTTGGAGCTAGCAGTGGCCACCAAGGTTTTCGAGAAGGGACTGCAAGAAATAGAGACCAGAGGATCTACGCTGGCGTCGTTGAGACTAATAGTCTTCAAAGGACTTGAAGGACGTGTCGTTTCGTAAACGAACAGCTGCTTTCCGGCACCCACAAGAAGTCGTGTCCGAGTGTGAGGATGAAAAGCGCACGCCGTTACGCATTGCCCAGCAGGTAGCTGAAGACCCCGGAGGACGGTATGCGAGTTGAGCGAGAGATTGTGAATGTGCACACCGGACGACGAGGCCGATGCTAGCAAATCATTCGAGCTGGAAATGGATATTGTCGTGATGGGAGATTTGTGGACTTCGATTGTCTGCGTGATCTTGGTTGATTCGAGGACATGGATTCTCTCCGCGACCGCGAAAACGAGGGAATCTTTCCCTCGCGACAAGAGATGCGATATGTTGTTTCCAGAGGATACCGTGTATATCTCAGCAAGAGAGTTCAGGAACGGGTTGTATCGGTGTACAGTGGCACCCGTCGCCAGATTGAGACTCGAATTGTCTGGTGCCCATGCAGCCGCCTGACACGACGCCAAGAGGGGTAGGCAAGGCGAAAGAGACGATGGAGGTTGTTTCAGACTGGCTGAGTCGGCCAGGAATAGTTGTCGGGATGCGGTAATTGCCTGCATAATCGAGCGCAGCACTTGAAAGCAGGAAGGAGCAACAGTCACGGTCGTTACTAGGTCACTTGAACATTCAAGCCTGCTCGTCAGGTGACCGCATCTCCTTCACGTGATCTCATTTTTCCTTTTCCGAAACCGACACCCACTGGAAGTTCCGTCCAATATGCCTTTCTTCCTCGCTGGCGACGAGCTCGGGACGATCAGGTCGATCAAATATCAAGCAGGATCGCCGCTGGAGTCTGAAGTGCTGAATACCTCGACGTCGGGCTCCGCTGTTTCTTCGATCTCCGTGGCCTCATCTTCAAAAATTGTTACGGCAGCCTACGCGGACGGCTCCCTTGGGTCGTTTGTACTCGAAGATGAGAAATTGGAACCCACCAGCCAGTGGAAAGAAACGCGTATCAAATCAGGACAGACGTTTGTCGGCTTGAAGACGACCGACAAGTGTGTGTGCTTTGTATCCGCTAGAATCATCTCTGATCCCAGGCAGAGGGACATACTCCTGCACATCAAACGGTGCATTGCGCCTGGCTTCACTGGAAACACCCGGGACGGAGGCTAGGCTGGCGTCATTGCCCTCACGGTTATGCGACTGGAAACTTTCGACCGATCAGTCCACATTCTCTTACGGCGGAGACGAGGTGGAGCTCTCCGTCTGGGATACCGAGAAGGCTTTCTCTCCCACAGAAAAGCTGGATGCCAGCAAGCGGAAGCGGGACTCATTATTCCCTGGGGAGATCTGGAGAGCGAAAAATGTCTCGAACGACGGGTTGGGGCTCCGACAGCCCGTCAAAATCACCTCTCTGGCGTATCTTTCGACCACCTCACCTAGGCAAAACATCGTCACCGGGACCCAACTCGGAGATGTCCGAATGTACGACACTCGAGCGAGGAAACCAGTCACGAACTGGAAAGGAATCGCTAAAGTGGGCGGCGTCAAGCTCGTTGAGAAAGGTTCAGTTGAAAAGTGGGTGGTCTCAGCTTGTTCACTCAAAATGTCACCAATGCGCCTCATCAGCGAGATCTTTGTTGGCGATCACGGCTGTAATCTTGCATCGGTAGATCTAAGAAATGGGCGGATACTGTACTCATACAAAGGTGACCCCGCCTGTCCGTTTTCCTACTCAGCTTTCTGAACTTCCTGCCAGGAATGTCGGGTGCGGTGACATCCGTGGCAGTGGCTCCCTCCCTGCTCGTTTCGTCTGCTCTCGATCGTTACTGTCGCATCCACACAACAGCTCCTCCGCCGACTCAGCCGGGTCAGAATCAGGAGACAAAAGGCTCAGTCGTCGACAAAGTGTTCCTGCCGAGTATCCCGACGGTCGTCGCTTGGAATGGCATCAGTGATGGGCCGCTGTCCCCAGGGTCTGAGACGGAACATGCAGAAGAGGACGATGTTTGGGAAGGAATGCAGGATGTCGAGGACAGCGCAGACGAGGCTGAAGCTGGGGGGCGGAAGAGACGTAGGACAGCTATCTGAGATACATTCTGATCACTCGGTGCTTTGTTGCTCAGCAACAACTGAGTCTAGAGCACAACATATTAGAGTGATAAGAACATATAAATAAGTATCTGTAAGTAGGAGAAAGCGAGGATGGTATCAATTCCCTGACCAGCTTCGTTCATAGTTTGTGCTTGATCCTGCAGTGGGATGAATCAGACCGAACCACTCAGGAGTAATTCATCTGAGCTTACTCTTTCTTGGCGATGCGAAGAAACTGGGAAGTGGGAGTACCGCTGCGAGTTTGAAATCAGGGAACGTGGGTAGATTGTAAATGGGATCATCCGGACCTGGCAAACCGCTCTGCTTGCGCTTGTCCTCTATGAGCACACAGACTTGGATTCACAAAAGGGACGCTGCGCTCACCATAACTTTCTCGGAGATTGACCGCGTCTGGGTTGTTCTTCTCGGACAGACCGGCACGGATGAGCTTCTTGACGGCCAGGACCGCGGTTGGGTCGAGCTCTCGCATGTCCTCAAGGATGATGTCCCGGACTTCCGCGTGAAAGTTGGGAACGGCCTGCAGAGGAAGTACCTTGCTGTGAAACGGTGAGTGAACAAATCCACAGAGGCATCGTAGAGAGGCAATACTTGACGAAACCACACTCGTACAGGTCCTGCGCCTCCTGCTTTCTGCCCCAGATCAGCACCTCGTTTGCCTTTGCTAGACCCACTGGGGACGAGTGAACGTTGAGTCAAAGATGGGACGACGTTGCAGCATATACTCACTCCGGTTCACGAAGGAGACGCTCGCTCCGCCCTCGGCCACTATGCCGAGAAATGTGAATGGGACGGAGAGCCAGGCATTGGGCATGCAGTAGATGAAGTCGAAGTATCCAAGAAAGGCTGCGGTGCGAGATCAGTAAGAACCGTGCGGAGTGAGCGCCAACGAGAGACCTGCTGTGATGCCTAGTAATGCATAAGAGATGGTAAGTTCTTGCGCTGCAGTTCGTCAAGTCGTACCCCTGCATACGGGATCGTCAGATTGGACAGCAAAATCGCGCAGCGAGGGGACACTGTTTACATCACGGGACCGTTTAGCGCAGCAACGAGAACTTTGGAATGATTGTATAGCTGCGATCCTCGTTCAAGCCGTCCATTTCGAGACTAAACCGGTGCTAGCAGACATACCGCATGCCCGCAGTCGAGAGTGGTCCTCACGACGGCGTTCAAGAAGGCATTTCGGATCTCTCCATTCAGCTGTCTATTTCCGCTCCGTCGAACGTCCGTGCCGCTGTGGGATTGGAATCGCCATCCGTTGCCAGAGAGAGAATAGGCGTACGCGCAAAACCATTTCCCGGTCGCTTGCCAGACCGTCACGAGGACGTCGTCGCGTTTGTCGATCTCCCTGCAGTTTCCACGTCAAATCGGGGTTCCATGCCGGCCGTGTCAGCCGCTTCACCTGAGCGCGTCCGCAAATGCGGTGTAGTCTTCGGCAGTCAGTGCGTTGAGGCTGGCTGGGCGCTCAAGCTGGAGGGTTGCGATTCCGTCTGCGACGCTGACTGTGAGCGTAGACTCCATAGAGAAAACCGTACGGGACGGCACCATGATAGCCGTCACTTAGTACCTGTGATTTCCAGCCCAGGCACAAAGTGTGCGCGGTAACTGGCCGACAGAGCAAATGAAGAGATTGATACAGTACAGTATTACAGGTACAGAAACACCTCAAGCCCATAAATCAGACAACCTTTTCATCGACTTGGTTAAAATACCGTCCCTCGGGAGAGTCTCCGAGACTTGTTCGATCACCGGTCTGACAAGCGTCTTGACCCGATCAAGTTCAGGACCCGCCGCGTTCTTAGTGATCTGCGCAAACAGCGAGCACACATTCACTCTGACCTCGGCGGGGAAATTGACGGGATTGTCCACATTCCTCAATACAGCAATCAGCATGTCCAGCGCATTCCGAGGGCTGGGAATCCGGCCACGGCCTGTCGGAGTGGCAACCACAGGCGAGCTGAGATCGCTTCCGGAGGTCAACTCGCTACTCGAAGCAGACGGAATCTCAGGCGGCGGCTGAATGTCCAGCGTGAAGATGGCCGTGAGAGCGAGCGGAGCTATCGAAGATGAGCAAACATCGACTGGTCGTCCGGGGCGCTCACCTCCCGAGGCGACTGTGCTCATGAGACTGAGGGCAACAATCCCTTCATTGACCAGCAATGGGTATTTGGCACTGCGCGTGATCAAAGAGGCTAATGCGTAGGCGTTGTCGGACGACAGAACTGCCTGCATCGACTCGTGTCGCTTGCGCTGATTTGCCTGGATCGCCGCCGGAGTGTCAATCCCTTGGAGTGCCGCAGTCGCAGCTGCCTCAACGGGTGTTGCTGATGGATCGTTCGACCACAACGACTTGATTACATTCACCAGCACGCGCGTGCCTTCTGATTTGACAGGTATAGATCTGGTCCGCTTGACAAGAGCCATGATGAGTGATAGTCCCGTGGGTTGCGACACATCTTCTCCCGGCAGAGCCAATGCGAACGTGTTTTCGACTTGCAAGAACCGATCAGGCAAGCCATGGACGTAGATGAACGCGCGACCCACCGTTTGCATTGCACATGTGCTTGACGATACCAATCGCACTGACTTGAACGACGTCAGACATCTCGTCGATCTTCTCGTCCCAGACACCGCTCCTGGAAACATGCTCGATCACGTGTGCATTTGCGAGCGCGTCCTGGATCGCAGGAGATTGCGCACAAGACACCGCCAGGTGCCTCAGGAGCCCAATGACACCATGCTTGACCTTGATGTCCGTCGAAGAGGACAGAAGATGCCGGGAAGTGAGTACATGTGCCAGGGAATGCGGTGGCGATAGCAGAATGAGTGAATTTTTCTCTGTGCTGGATGAATGACATCCAGGACACTGAAAGGCAATGCAACACACCTCTTCTAGCCAAGTTTCCCAGCGACAAGCTCGCACAGATAGCGATATCGTCCCGATGTCCAAAAGGAGTCGCAGGGTCGGGAGTTCTACCGGTTCTCTGGTCCATGTCGGCCACATACCGCTTCAGCCAGCTCACCATCCTGCACACGAACTCTCCACCCGGTTGCTCAGCCGATTCTCCCCAAAGCACATCCTCGTTGCGTTCCTCTCCAGTAACTTCGACCACAACCTTGATCAGCGCCGCTTTGCAATTGTCGAAGACGCGCTCGCGCTTCTTTCGATCTGCCTCGGGAAATGCTTGCTGCCAAATGGGAGGATAGTCTCCGAACTCTATAAAATCCAGTATCGTCGACAGGCAGGGAACGCCGCCGTGCTCTGAATGAAAGACAAATCCCCGCCCGAGAGACAATCGCACGTCTTCTATGTCCAACGAGAGCGATTCAATGAGTACACATGACTCCTCGAGGACGTCAAAGTCTGTCTCGAGTAAGGTTTCAAACATCTCCGAGTGCGGATCAAACACAGAGGACGCTTGGGTGTGAGGTGCGCAGAACGAAGCCAGAACCGGAGTCAGGAGGGACAGAACGTCGTGATTCAGGATTTGGAGGCCTTATGAAGCTCAGCGGAGGAAATGATGACCACTGATGAAAACACACTTTCATCTTTGGTCTCCTTGAGATCAATCACAGTCTTCCAGGCCCAACTTGACACTCCACTCCGCAAAGACCACGATACTTCTTGGTCTCCGAGCGAGATCTCTTCGTCGTTTACAGGCTTTGCTGATAACCAGGCCGCAGGAGGATAGATCGCGTGCGCTAATTTGAGGATAGTCATACCAGCCTCCAGTGACCGTAATCGCGACTTGACAGGATCTGGAGAGAATTCTCAGCCGGGCTGTTCCGTCTGACGAGCAGGGATCCAAACCATAATTCAAACTGACATTCAAGAGGACGCCGATGGCGGTGCGCACCACCTTGAGATGTGGGATGGTGAGGGGTAGTGGTTGGGAGGTCTTCTCTTCCGGAATGGTCTCTGCGTATCCTTCTAGTAGCGAGACGACCGCCTGAGGGATCCCTGCCTCGAGAAGTAGACCCCGGTTCTCATCTACGGCCTGCTATCAGGCACTGTACCCCTGCGTTTGCGAGAGCTAACTGACCGTGGTCTATACAGAGATTGGCCGAGACCCTGAGGAGTTCGAAGAGGGGAGGAATGCGTAGCAGGGTAGGTATAGAGGAACCCTCGAGAGCAGCAGCAATCAGCGCGGCTAATATTTGAGGAAGTGATGTTCGCCCCAGTGGTGTATGATAATCGACTTTGCAGCAGTCAAATGCATTGTCCTTCAGTCTCATAAAATAAAGAGAATCGTACCTGGACCATCCCGAACCCGTAACCCATTCGCCAATGCTTGAGCAGTGTTCTCTACTTCATGCCAAGCAATGGAGCGGGGATGTTCTTGTCCGAGCGTTACAAGGTGTTTCCCAACGGAGAGAAGATCGACTGCCGAATCGCTCATGGATTGCCGGACGCTGGGTTCTTGAAGATCGAATCCTCGAGCCAAAGTAGTTGTACGCAAGCTGTGGGTACAAGATTGTGTTGATGATCTGATACACTTGATGGCTGTGCTGACACCGTCTTTGCTAGAAATACTATTGATCGCAACTGACAGGTGTTTCTGCACCATAGAGGTGTTTTCAGTCGTTAGAGCCATTTAATGCATCTATTGCCTTCGGGTTTTTTTCAAATCATTCCTTATATACTCTCAAATGATTGTGCAAAGTCCGAGAGCAATCGGGCAAGTGCAAAGAATTGCTCGGCGCTGCCGGCGCATCAAATGAGGTGTTCTCAAGCTCATCTCTGTAATTCCAAGCCTCCCGTTGGTCATTTCAGGCCGGGTAAAGACGAGCAATATATTATTAAGTATCTAAATCGTATTCGATACACGCTTTGCTATTCCGGGCTTGCAATGGATGTGAGCAAGAGGAATTACATGTGTGGTCACAATTGTCACACTGACACAGTGATGACAGTGTGATGGCCAAACCGGCAATTGATCTTGTGCTCCCCGAGTCGCGTCAACACTCACAGAAGAAAGAATATAAGTGTGAAGTAGATACATTACATGTATTGACGACATGTGAGAGGTGCTAGACCCAGGTGGAAAGGTCCTCGAGCCATTAGTAGGTGTATAGTTTTATAAGTGTGATGTATAATGTGGATTTCAAGTCCATTGGAAACCAGATGTGTATGGTACAGGAGGCAGGAGTGAGAAAGTCGAAAAAGGATCCAAAACCAATGTGTAAGGTAGCGTAGGCTGCTGAGGAGCCAAGGACGGAGCAATCAGAGGTTGAGATGATGGGCCAGGAATAGGTTCCGACGCCAGACACACATGGCTGTCAATCAACGTGTTTGATGCGCGGAGCTTGAATTGTCACGCTTTGGCTGATCACCCTTGCTCACATCCATTGCAAGCCCGGAATAGCAAAGCGTGTATCGAATACGATTTAGATACTTAATAATATATTGCTCGTCTTTACCCGGCCTGAAATGACCAACGGGAGGCTTGGAATTACAGAGATGAGCTTGAGAACACCTCATTTGATGCGCCGGCAGCGCCGAGCAATTCTTTGCACTTGCCCGATTGCTCTCGGACTTTGCACAATCATTTGAGAGTATATAAGGAATGATTTGAAAAAAACCCGAAGGCAATAGATGCATTAAATGGCTCTAACGACTGAAAACACCTCTATGGTGCAGAAACACCTGTCAGTTGCGATCAATAGTAGATTCACTGAAGGATTATCGATTTTCAGCCGCCGCCGCGACCCAATTCCAAAGCTCACATCATCGATTATCTCTTTCTCTTCATACCGTATCTTAGCGAAAGAGGCGCACTTCTCAGAAGATGTGAGAAAGAAACGCGTTGGTTCGAGCACGGGCACGTGCTGTCGTGCTTCGTTGTTGCCTGGTCACGTGAAGCGTGTGTGAGTATAAACATAAGGCGCGTCGCGTCGGATCGGCCTTTGCACCTCTTTCTCTCTCCAACCTCCACCACCCCTTTCTACTCCGCTTGTATATACGCTCATGGCCCCCAAGGTTATCTTGATAAAGCTACATCCTCAGCTCAAAGTGTTCACACGTCCTGCAGCCTGCCTCCACTGCCGGCAAAGCACCCGCCTCCACTGCCGGCAAGGCACCCGCCAAGGTTCTTACCCGCTGACTTCATCACAACGACCTATCTGATCATCTTTCAGTCTGAGGGCTCGAAGGCCGCTAAGAAAACGGCGACTAAAAAGTCTTCCGCAGCCCCCGCTGACGGCGAGAAGAAGAAACGCAAGAAGGTTCGCAAGGAGACATACTCGTCCTACATCTACAAAGGTCCGTGTGCCACCGTCGTATTTCTTCTGTTCTTATCGCACTGCAGTCCTGCGCCAAGTCCATCCGGACACGGGTATCTCCAACAAGGCCATGTCTATCTTGAACTCGTTCGTCAACGACATCTTTGAGCGGATTGCGTCGGAGGCCTCGAGTACGTTCCGCGCTGCGCTGTCATCTCCCTTGGTTGACTGTCTGCAGAGCTCGCTCAGTACTCGAAGAAGTCTACCATCTCGTCGCGGGAGATTCAGACTAGCGTGCGCCTTATCCTGCCTGGAGAGCTGGCGAAACACGCCATCAGCGAGGGTGTGTCTCCTTCTGAATCACCATTCAAAGCTGGCTCATCGTTGGTTAGGGACGAAGTCTGTCACCAAGTTCTCTTCAGCCAGTACTACAAAGTAGTCACGCGACGCATGGAATGTCTGTATCCTTATTATTGTTTCTATCTACATCAGCTTGTGCATGTAACCACCAACCAATGCAATATGTGCCTTGGAGAGTTTGACTGGCTGACTTGTGCCTCGAAGGTCTCCGTTCGAGTCGATTAGGTGTACTTCGGCCTGAAAGTTGCTTGGTTGCCATACCACTGACCCTTGACCTGTTCGAGAGGTCGATATATGAAGGTGACGGAAGAGAAGAGAGAGAATACCATGTATTTCCAATACACCCATGGGAATAGGTCCTGCAAGAAGCCTCAGCGAGAGAAACAACAGCACCCAGTGCAAGGGCAAACCTTTTTGAAGTGGTAGAATAACCGGTTGCTCTTGGACTGGTCGAATTGACTGCCGAAGCTTTCCTTGGGCTCGAGACCGTACTTAAATTCCGCCAGCATCAACTCGTTGTACCCAGTAAGCAGCTGGGAAAACTCTCAGTGACATTCGACCGGGACCAGAGCGGTAAACGAACCGGGCAGCTCGTGTATCCATCGTAGGCAGCAGAGCTCAGCTTTCCAGAATCAACAACCGAGAAGAGATTCTCGCTGAGAACGGGTGCTTGCGCAGTGATGGCTGCGGCGGTCTTCGAGGTGGGGAGCGACGAGCAGTCTCCGATGGCCCAGATGTTGCCGAATTCGGGATTGGTGTGACGCAGGGTTTGTTGGTCCACGCTGACCCATCCGGTGCTGTCTGCAATGGGGGAGTTCTTGATGAAATCCAGAGGACCCATAGGCGGAGTGACGTGTAGAAGCGTGTAATCGACGCTGACGGTGGATCCGTCCCCTTTCTTGAAGGTTGCCTGGTGCTTGGCATCGTCGATGGACACAAGATTGTGCCCAAAGAACCCTCCCACCCCACGGGAAATACGCAGTTCGTTCAGTTTGTCAGAGTACTTCTTGACGCTGAACATAGAGGGCATGCCTGAGGCCTAACTTCAGACAATACCGCGTCGCTGCAGGACAAGATCGCTGACCGGTGTAAAAATCGACGTTTACTTTGCTTCCGCGATTGCTGCGCCTGTAGCGATCCCAGGCCATCCACATAATTTTCTGGGGGGCTAAAAACGGTGAGACATGGATCGAAGCACAACTGGCACGATTTCTGTACCTCCTGCGCATTTGACCACGCCGGCAGGCTGTGTGAAAATCGCTGTGCCAGAGCGCAGAGCGTCGATGTCGTTCCAGACCTTGTCACATGTCTCGTAGGAGTAGATGGACGAGACTCCGGACGTCGCGTTCATCAACGCTTGCGGCAGACCAGGAATCGCATCCCAGTTGATCTTGATGCCCGCTGCCACAACCAGCGACTCGTAAGAGATGCTGCGGCCCGAGGCGGTGGTCACCGAGGAAGAGGTCGGGGAGAATGTTTGAACGCGGTCAGAAATGAGAGTGAGGTGGTTGGGGATAAGAGATGGCAGAGGCTTGACAGTTTCCGACTTGTTCTTCAGTCCGGCACCAACTAGAGTCCTGTTCCCGGTCAGTTGGATGAGGTATGTTCGGAAGCATGGAATTACCATCCAGGCTGATGAAACTGAATAAAACAATTCCATCTTCAGGGTACCATCACACACCTGGTAGTAATGGCTGTCTGCAGGATCTATAATGGCGACATCTCCAGCATTCAACGGTTTTCCGGCAGACTTGAATCGGTCGAATATTTGGTTCGCAACAGAAAGGCCTCCACTGCCTGAGGAGCGAGCGACATGGTCAGCTGCGGCCGGCTTGCATCGTTGCTGTCACTGACCAGCACCAACAACAAGGATCTTGTACTTTCCGGCTTCAGAAGCGGAACTCGCGAATCGCCTGCCGAAAGAAGATACAGGGAGTCTAGCAGCACCGAGAGGGAGCATTGTAGCCGTGTCTGATTGCTTCGATGACCCACTAGGTCACTCAATACCAAGAGAACAGGCTGCGTCTGTTTCGTGAGTTACTTTCCGAGTGGATTTAAGTACTCCGAAGGGAAACTGGAAAAGGATGAAAAAGCAGCGAAAGAGATCACGCCTCTTCGGGCTCTTCGGCCGACAAGGTGGGTCGTGACCGTTCTGGGCTGCGCATCATACCTATATTCGCCGCTTTTGTCCTTCTACAGTGTGCACCTCCCAGTTGATCTGGGCTGGTCGGTTTCACAGTTTAATTCTTTCCAACTTTTCCAATGGCTTCTCGTTCTCGCGCAGGATTGCCTGCTGGTCCCGGTCCTCGCTCTCGCTCCGTTGCTAGGACCAGAGACAATGATAGCGCACGCCGCTACGACGAAGACAATCGCTCAACCCGCTCTCGAAACGATCATCGCACGGATTACGACTCTCGTTCCCAGCACGATTCACACGAGCGCGAAGCTCGCACACCCCGCCCGTCAGCCCGACAAATACGACCTCAGAAATCCATGAGCTCAGTCAACCAAGGGCGGTCTGGGTCTCAGCCGCCTCCAGCCTCCATGCGCACCCGTCACACAGAGCGACCCTCCGAACGCGAGAGACCGGACTTTGGCGCGCACCGCGGTAGCGACACGTCCACTTCCTCCGCGGCCTCTTCGTTCTTAGATCGGATGCGCGGTTATGCATCTTCGAGGACCAGCCTCGAAGAGGACGAGTCTGAGAAGCCAACGACATCCACGAGAGGTCAACCTGCGCGTGGCGCTTCTCCTGCGCCGGAAGGTACGCCGATGCATCGCGGTGATGGTGACCTTGACACACGTCTGGATAGAACCTGACACCAATGGTGATGGGTATTCGCTTTGGAATCGGGTTGCTTCGGCGGCTGGCTCCCTTACGGTGAATGTCAGCAAGGCATGGGCCACCAATGTCATGACGATCTCTGGTGAAGGTGAGCTCCCCTGTCTCGACGCCTGACCCTCTTCTGAGTAACCGATGCAGAGACTCCACCCGGGCAGGAGTCACGGCTGACCCGCGCTATGAAGTCATATCACATTGAAAAAGCGCGCGATCCGACCGAGCTTCCAGGATGGTTGTTCAGCGAGCAGGAACGCCGGAATCCTGAAGCCGAGCAACGCCGTCAGACAAGCGACCGTTCACATCTGAGCAATTCAGATTCGAGGCAACAGCCTTCTGCAAAGGTTGATCCCCCTTCTCGTGGATTCAGAGACATCTATGATGCGGCGGCAGCATCAAGCTCTTCTCCGCGTAGCCATGCTGATGAGACGTCGACACAGCCTTCGAAGGCGACAGATCGACTGAAGGCACTGCGCGATGCGAAACGTAACGGCGGACGTAGCACAGCCAGAGAGCCGCCAGTCAGCGAGGCGAAGCCCGTCGAAAGGACGTCCGACATTTCCCAGGGACGCCGGCGGGTTGGACTGCCATCGGGACCTGTTTCACGGCGGCTGTGATTTGTCTATCTACTTTTAGCTTGCGTTTGGCCAATGAGAAGGCGTGTACAGAATGTGTGGTATCTAACAATCTGATGGAATAGGGAGGGTCTAGACCGCCCTCCTACAACGCGTCGAGCAATATGAGTGGCCCGCAGCCTCACGCCCTGTTGGCAACTCACCAATCGAGTCCGATCTTTGACCCTCCTCGATTGTTTCAGCCGGCACGGTGACCGGCAGATACTTACTTGCAGTCAGCCTATGGTAAGTACTACCGTGGACAGTTACAACTTACAAGCATGTGTTCTCATCAGCGGCCCGTTAACTTGGTTCACACATTGATGGAGATCGGGTTGTCATGACCGCCGGATATAAGAACGGTCGCACTTCATTGGTAGCCCAGTTCCCTCCCCCCTTCTTCTTTTCATCTCTTTTTTTCGGTCTCCCAGTCGAGACTCGCCTCACTTTCGTTCATTCGAGGCATGTCCGCCCATTCTGCAACTTGATACTCGCTTCTGACCTTGCCCTCCCTTCAGATCGCGCCTCTTTGACAGACGCATCCAATCGCGCAGCTCCTCGGGAAGGCCTATTAGTCGCTTGTTTTCACAGTCTTCACACGCACTCCTCTACGGTTTTCACTTCAAGTTAATCTTCCACGATGGTCCTTATCACTCCTCTTGTCGGCGCCGCCGTCTTTCTCTCCGGCTTCGCTGCCGCTCTGCCGACCAGCTACGGCTCCAACTACGGTAGCTCTTCCGACTCCAGCAGCTACGGTGGATCCAGCAACTCGAACTCCAACTACGGCAGCTCGAACTCGAACAGCTACAGCGGCGGATCCAGCTCCAACTACGGAGGATCCAGCTCTGGCTCCAACTACGGGGGCTCTAGCAACTCCAACTACGGCGGAAGTTCCAACTCGAACAGCTACGGTGGAGGATCCAACAGCGGCTCCAACTACGGCTCGTCGAACCAAGGCACGACCTCCGTTGACAGCACCTCCACCATGATGATGGATTCTACGTCGACCGCCATGATGATGCAGACCACGTCGACCATGATGATGGACAGCTCCTCGACCACGATGATGATGGACACCAGCTCGACGATGATGATGGACAGCTCCTCCACTAGCATGATGATGGACACCACCTCCGTCGATGCTACTTCCACCACGGCTGCTGCGATGACCTCCGCGACCTACGGCAGCGGAAGCTCGTACTGGGGAGGCAGCGGATACCAGGACTGTGTCAACCGTGCGTCAGCCTGACCACAACTGGTGGCATCCACTAATCGTTCCGCAGAGTGTGTCGCCCAATTCGGAGGCATGAGCGCTGGTGGCTCTTACCAGGCGACCGCGACCGCCGGCACTGGTGGCAGCACTGGAGGTGGAAACGGCGCTACCCACACTGTCATCGTCGCTCCGACGAAGGGTGTTCTGCGATTCGTTCCCTTCGCGACCAACGCCAACCCCGGAGACACGATCGAGTTCCGCTGGGGTGCTAGCAACCACACCGTCACCAAGAGCTCTGCGCTGCTCCCTTGCAACAAGAGCTCCGCTGCGCCTGTCTTCGCGTCCGGCGAGCAGAACCAGGGCTTCGTTTGTGAGTGTCCTTGATTGGTTCCATTGGCAAGATCTAATCTCTCTGTAGTCACCCAGGTCGTGAATGACACCAACCCGACCTTCTTCTACTGTGGAACTCCCGGTCACTGCCAGGCTGGTATGTACGGTATCATCAACCCCGCGATGGCTACCAACGGCACCAACTCGACCGTCTCGGCGATGATGTCTTCCATGGCTGTGAACGTGAGTGTTTCATCGGTGACATGCTCGTTTCTTGATACTGATGCGGATGTTACAGAGCTCGAGCCTGTCCGCTTACTCCGCCTACGCTGTCAACGCTACTTCGAACAACGCGGCGGCTGCCTCGTGGGGAGCTAACTACGACATGGCCGCTATCCCCGGCTGGGCGCAGGAGTCCTTCCTCGCTAACGTCATGTTCACCCGTGCTTTCATTGGCATGAACCCGGAGACCAGCAGCACCAACGGTACCCTTGACCTCAGCAGCGCCGCCACCAACCCGATGCACATCCCCGTTGATGTCGGCAAGCTTCTCGATGCCAGCGCCGCCAGCTCGAGCTCCGCGGCGGCGGCGGCTGCTGCCCCCACTGCCCCTGCCCAGGCCGCTGGCACTACCCCCGCTGCCGGTGCCGCAGTTGCTTCCCCATCTCCGTCCAAGAGCGGCGCCTCCGCACTTGCTTCGCCCCGCTTCTTGGTCGCTGCAGTTGTTGTTGCTGCGACTTTCTTCGCTCTCTAAATGACGGACCTTTTGTAACGGACAACGTAGTATTTGGACACTTGCAGATTAACTCATTTGATACCGTTTGACTGTTGATACACTCTACTATTCTGTGATTACGATCTCTTACCTTATTGCTTCGCACACTGGAGACTAGTCGCAACTAGCCCGGTGCTGTTAGGTAGTCGAAAGTGAACGCATTTCTTTTGACTCTAGCCAAAGATAGCATCTATTTCATCCTGTGCTCTAAGAATAGGCTTCTTCGGTATCCTCCTTTTTTCCTTCTTCACGATCACGGTCCGCGTGACTTCGACTGGAAGAGGGGTTGAAACGGTCGTTCATACCGATGCAATAGAAAGACCCACCGATTGCGGTTTCCATGGTCTCTAAATCTTCCTGTAACGATGCATCTTCAGGTGGGGCAACGCTGATCGGAGTAGCCTGGTTGGTTGTCAGCGCCGTGCAAGAGGAAACCAGGGGCTGACTCACCCTGAGCGTGTTTTGCAACAGCCTGATTGTGTCAGAGAGTGCGTCCACATGCTCAACCAGATCAGAGGTCAGTTGATCTAGTCGAGCCGCCAGAGCAGTCAACGTCAGAATGAGATGGATGAATGCGCCGGATTGCATCGCGAGTGATAGTGCACTGGTCTCGCCAATTAGTGCAGAGCTCAGGGCCGGTGGTTCAGTACTGACTGATAGGTGCGCGCAAGTCTTGCACGCATCTTTCAGAAGAAACATGTCAGAGGCGATTCGGACGGTTGAAAAATATCAATGCCTCTTTTAGGAGCATTACTGTATTTTGCAGTCTTTTGAGAGTAAAGCGGAAGCTCGCTTCGTCGGGGAAGTGTGTCCAGGATCCTTTCAAAAGTTTGGGACTTGACTCAACAGTTCAGTTCATGTCTAAGAGAGCAAATCATAAACAGCGTCCTACTTGCTTTGTGCCTCTTGGGGAAAAAATGAACATCGTAGCGATTCAGCAACACAATGAATCGACATCTCTTCGAGCCTGCCAGCGAAACGCTTCATCTCTTGTACGCGCCGCCAGAATAACGCCGATCGGTGTTCATTTTCAGCTTTGTACAATATCCGTCGTAAAACAGCAAGTTCGTCTGAGAATGAGACCAGGGTAGCCTGCAGTTGTCGACTCTCAAGTCTCAGTGTCTTCAAAGCACCGTCGATCGGGCCATGAAGAGAAGAATGGAGAGAAGCTCGTTCAGAACGCAGCAGAGGTGGTGAAGGTTGATGCCGAGGAGGCATCTACTGATCGATGATGACGTGAGCGCGATTTCCCGACCACTCAATCCTTCCCAAGCTCGTCGCGTCATTCGAGGCCTTCTGCTTTCAGCATGGCGGCGCCGGGTCAGGACGCCAAGTTCTTCCAGCGAGGCAAAATCGAGGTTGGGGATGACCCTTGTCAAGTGTCAACCGTGACCTAAATCTTGGCAGGAATTTCGAGCAGAGCTTCATGCCGCCGAAGCGAAAGACAAGAAATTCGTCAAGCGCAAGACGGTGCTGAAGAAGATCGTCGCGAATATCACAATGGGGAACGACAGTCGGTCTACCTTCTTCTTCTCCAGAGGTCCTCGTGTAAACCCACGCGTCTTGTCCACTAGTGTCACCCTTGTTCGTGGACGTGGTGCAATGTTTGGGAACGCCGTTGTTGGAGATCAAGAAGAGTGCGTCGGCCTTCAATTTCCTATCGGTTCACAGTCTCATCCTCTTGCTCGTTCGTTATAGTGGTTTATCTCTTCCTCGTCAGCTACGGACGTTCGAAGCCCGACCAAATCCACATGGCGATACCTAACTTCCTCCAGGTGCGCGCACACAACTTCGGGATATCCACAGGGAGAGCTCATTCGTCTGAACTAGGACTGCAATGATCGCAATCCTCTCATCCGTGCATTAGCTATACGGACAATGTCATACATTCCCATTCCCATCGTGACCGATGCACTAGGCGACAGTCTCCGGCACTGTCTAAAAGACCAAGATGCTTACGTCCGGAAAACAGCAGCAATATGTGTGGCGAAGCTGTATTCCGCAGATCCTCGACGCGCAGAGAAGAGTGGTTTCGTGGAGATGCTTCGGGATTTGATGTTGGACACCAATGCGACCGTGGTGGCGAATGCTGTTGCTGCGCTGTCGGAGATTGGCGATAGACAGGATGGCGTCATCTTCAAGCTAAACTTGGCCACTGCGAACAAGCTGTTGGCTGCGCTTGGCGAAAGCTCCGAGTGCGTCTGTGCTAAGATCCATTGTAGCTCACATTCTCACAAGCCTGCTCAAGATGGGGCCAGATTTACATCCTGGACTCGCTTCTCCGTTACGTGCCGGAAAGACATGCCGATGCGGAGGTTATGGCGGAACGCATCATCGTTCAATTACAACACGCCAATTCGGCGGTCGTGCTCACCACCATGAAGATCCTGCTCTATTTGATGAACTACATGGAGAACCGGAAGCTTATTGATTACATTTGCAAGAAGATGGGGCCCCCATTAGGTACGGATGCAGTCTCCAGGCGGCTACGCTCTGTCGTTGATGACTGTGCTTTCCAGTTGCACTGCTTTCTTCTGGGCCAGAGGTGCAATATGTGGCGCTCAGGAATATTCTGCTAATCATCCAGCGACGGCCAGCCGTTCTGAAGAACGATGTGAAGGTTTTCTTCTGCAAGTACAATGATCCTATCTATGTCAAACTTGCGAAGCTGGAAATCATGTATCGCCTTGCAAGATCGGAGAATGCTAAGGAAGTGCTTGCAGAACTGCAAGAGTGGGTCGTGCGCTTCCTCCCGGTCATTACTAATTGCTTTTAGGTACGCTTCCGAAGTCGACCTGGATTTCGTTCGAAAAGCTGTTCGGTCTATCGGCCGATTAGCCATCAAAGTCGAGGACGCATCCGACACATGCATCCAGGCGCTCTTGGATTTGATCGATACAAAAGTGTCGTATGTGGTCCAAGAGGCTGTGATCGTGATCAAAGACATCTTCCGGCGGTATCCCGGCAAATACGAAGGAATCATTCCCAAATTGTGCGAACATCTGGATGCCTTGGACGAGCCGGAGGCCAAGGCTGCCATGGTCTGGATTCTGGGTCAATTCGCCAACAGGATCGACAATGCGGATGAGTTGCTTGATGATCTTCTGTATACGTTCTTGGAAGAGAGCGTCGAGGTATGTGAACTTGACCGAGACAAAATTCACTGGCTCACACATCAGCAGGTGCAACTGGCTCTGCTGACGGCAGCTGTCAAGCTCTTCATTTACAAGTCCAAGTCTGACAAGGCGAAGGAGCTTGTGTATAAAGTCCTCAAATGGGCTACAGAAGACATCGACAACCCGGATTTGCGGGACAGAGGCTTTATGTATTGGAGATTACTGGCCATCAATCCGACGGTGGCGGGCGAAATAGTGCTGGCGGAGAAACCACCGATTACCACAGACTCTGACAGAATGGACCGTGGGGCTCTCGATCAGCTACTTCTGCACACCGGAACATTAGGCAGCATCTACCACAAGGTCGGTGCATTGTCTTGGTAATGCCATTTACTGACTTTTCACAGAATCCAGAAGTGCGGACACTCAGTTTCAAATGACTTGTACTGACTTTTTCCCTTCTTTTCTTGGTAGACCTTCATCCGAAACGCAACGGGCAAGGCACTGCAAGACAGTCCAGCTTTGAATCCACATTCAAGAGCAGTGCTGATCGCTGTTGCCCGCCCCAACCTGCCTTCGAGCTCCGTCAAAGTGGCTGGCCCCGGGCCCGTTGAATCCCACGAGCCCAGTCTGCAGGCACCGCCGGCAACTGCTGCTGCCGCTGCTGCTGATGTTGAGCCATCAGCAGTGAAATCCAAGCCCACCCCGCCTATTCCTGAGCGAGCGTCCACGGATGATGACGACGAAAACGATGGGGATGACGACTTGCCTCCAGCGACTAGTTCGGATCCTTACTCAAATTTGAGTGGGGCCTTTGGAGACTATATGACGGACCAGCCGCGACCAATGGAGACCGGAACCCGGCGCCAAGGGGAGGACGACGATCTACTGTTTTGATACCAGGACATGTATTGTATATATTCATGATAGCGATATCAAGCCATGTAACGCATCGGACACTTGTGTTCGCTTTGATTTTGGCCGGAGTGAATTGTAGTGCTAGGTAGGCGGAGCGATCAGCGGTATTGTATGCAGCAAAACGAGGCTCCGCACCTCTCCCAGGCCATACATCCTCCGATGGTAGCTTATGCGCACAGCTCTGGCGTCCGAGATATCTTCGGAATGCGTCCCGGTGGGGGTATGGATTACCACGGGCGGCTTTCCGCTCTGCACGACGTGGATTGGGACATTGTAGACTCGGCTGAGAGCCAGAATCTCGGGCTCGCCTCCCCATATCGCCGTGTCCCGTATCGACGCACAGTACTGTTCGAATTGCTTAGGAGACATGAGCCCCGAGTCTCCCGCCCCAGCACCGTCTTCGCCCGCGGTAGAGGGCAAGAAGGGCAGGAAATCGTCGGGGTGGGTATAGATGTACGTAGCAGCGGCAGCACGCGCAGTTGCGTATGAGGCTTGTGCAGAAGGCAGGATGGAGAGAAGTCGTAGTTGGTCTGCGATTGCAGAGAATAGACAATGCCCGTCGGGATTTATCTGGTGGAGACAGATAATGGTTTCTATGCTCCGGACTTTCTGGAGGGATGAACAGGACACTGTACCTCGTGGATTTCAACCCCCAGCTGGTCACACATGGCCTTTATGTCCCTTTCCTCGTCTTCGGCCTCTTTCTGGATTCGCGCATCGGCCGCAGCATCGTCGGCGCCGTAAGATTGCACAAGAGCCTCAGCCTTGCGAGCCTGAGGTCCCGTGTCAGAGGATGGACGGAGAGCAGTGCAGACGGTACCTGTCGTGCTCTATAACGTGCCTTAGAGTCCTGCTTCGAGGCACTCTCGATCGGTTCGACGTCCTTGACGAGCTCCATGGACTGCACAAGTTTGGCAGATTCCTGCTGGACGGTCGCATCTCGCGAGTCGAGCTGCGCGAGAAGATCATCGACCAGATCATCATCTGGGACGTCGGTCGGTAGATCTGGCAGTGGTTGCGCGACTTTCTTTGACCTCGTCTTCTTGCCCATGGTAGGAGATCCGAGAGAGAGTTATCAATGACGTTGCGGGATCGATAATCTAATCAGAGTCCTCAATCACATGATGCGTGTGATGACTCTTTCTCGCGCACTGTCAAATTTCAATGTCATCTAGGATCTGCACTGAGATTCGATACCCGAAGTATCTAGCTCTGCGTCGTAGGAAGCTTCACCTCTCATGTCCAAGTCCTCCTCTCCCGTAGTGTCATCAGAGGACGCGCAAACCGCACTCAGAGTCTTGCAACACATCAAGCTCCATGGCTTGGGCGGACTGCCCATGGAAACGGGCACGCAGATCCGAATATTGGCCAAGGACATCGGAGCAGGGCGGTACATGAAGCCCAAGATGCGGGGCCTGACGATGTTCGGTCGCTGTTACATCTGGTCCGTTCTGCGCGCGCCTGTTATGTCGCCTCACATGTAACGTTCTCATCGAGCAGCCGTCGCCAGCGTGATTTCCAGATCTCATCGGACTCCCCAAGCTTGTGCGAGCCCTGTCGCACCTTCAATGCCGCGCGAAGAAGCGATCTCGCTGCCCCGACGCTATTCTCGACGAGAACCGCGTTGGTGACGGGTGGCCGCATCAATCTGGGCTACTCGGTCGCTGTAGCCCTGCTGCGTGGTGGGGCAGAGACTGTCATGGTCACGACGCGATTTCCCGAAGACGCTCTTCGACGGTACTCGCTCGAGTCCGATTTCGGTGTCTGGTCCTCGCGTTTGAAGATCATTCAAGCCGACTTCACGTCCCCTCGGTCGATTCAGGGGATGCTGGAGGCCGTCCGCGTAATTTCTTCTCGAAGGCTGGATATTCTGATCAACAACGCTGCTCAGACTGTGCCCATCCCTGAAAAGGAGCAAGCGCTGCTGAAGGGTGGCGAGGGATCCCTGGTCGCAGTCGACTCACACAGTCTCAGTGTCATCGACAAATCACTGATCACGGCTCCCGCTCGTAATAGCTGGGAGGCGCGCTACAATGAATTCACGTACGGAGAACTGCTGGACGTCCTTGCGGTGAACGCTGTCTCTCCGTTCATTTTAATGCGCGAGCTGATCCAGGACATGCTCCATGACGAGCCGACCCATGTCATCAATGTGTCCTCCCGCGAGGGGATGTTCGAAAAGGAATGGAACAGGCGCTCTGCGACCCACGTTCATACAAATATGGCTAAAGCTGCACTGAACATGTGCACGCAGACGATGGCAGAGGAATTCAAGACACAGAACATCTACATCAACGCTGTGGATCCAGGCTATCTGAGTCACCAGCACAGCATAAATCACGTGGGAAAGAGTGGCCTGCCTGAACGAGATGTTCCGCTGGCCTGGGAAGATGGAGCAGCGCGCGTGCTGAATCCCATTCTACGAACACCGCTCATCACTGGCGCGTTCTTCAAGGACTACGAGGAGCGCGATTGGGTCAATGGTTGGCTATAAATACGGGTATGATACTGCATGCTCTAGGACCGGCGAGGCGCCAGATCGGCCGCGTAGTAGCCGTGCGGACTCAGCAGATGGGCCAGCCCCTTGTGGGTCTCGACCTGGAACTCCTCAAAGGGGAAAATCTCTCCGTCGACGGAGAGAGCGCCGGTTGGGGCAAGAGGAGTGATGCGGTACGCATGAGCCTTGATGTACGTGACCTGGTCTCCAGTCAGTCGCAATCCTTGTAGAACAGAAACACACGGCACTTTGTCATTCCAGAAAAGCTCTCCTTTCTGGGCACCCGCTAGACCAAGCAGGATGTCAGATCTCGATGTCTGGAAAGCATGTCATCAAGATTGAGTGAGGTAAGCAAGAGCCGATAAGATTGCGTACATGGCCCAAGGGCTGCACCACGATGTCAATCAGGCCGTCATCCGGCAGAGAGACGGGGAACGCCATGAAATCCCTAGTTGATGATGAGCACTCTGAGTAGATCCCGAAACCAGGTCCTCACCGCCCAACATAAGGGCCCTTCCCTGCATACACATACAGCAACGGGCTTTCCACATCTGTCCAGCCGTCCTTGCTTTCACTGTACTGGAGAGGAGGCAGTGCAGTATCCTCGATCACTTCGCTTTCCTCAGCAGGGACGCCGACGTTTTGGCGCGATCGCTTCATGCTATCGTACATCTTGTCTTTGTCCAACTCGGCCGCCTTGTACGATAATTTCACGGGACACGGCTTGAAACGGATCACTAGCAGGATGTGAATACTCTTCGTAAGCGGATCTCGAGAGACCTGCTCACGTCCACGCAACAGACCGTAGGTGAAGCGCGCGTCGCCCATCCAGCGCAAGTCTTCCGTGCCGATATCGAGGTCGGCAATCAGACCGATGGCTTGCGACATGAACGAGATCGTTCGTTTCCCGTTTTGCACCATGGAGAACAGGTCGACCTTCATCGAAACGCCTTTCACCGCATTCAGAGCCGATGCGACGATGTCAAAGCCGTCCTGCAAAGAATTTCACACCAGCGGGCAGAGGGGATAAGCTTTCACACACACCTGGAAACCCAGGATGTTCAACGAGAGCCCGTTTCCAGTGCCTGCGGGAATCGGGACCAAGGGGATCCCAAAAGCCTTGCGCGGCTGCGCGTGGTGCGCAAATCCGTTCAACACTTCGTGCACCAGTCCGTCCCCCGAGACGATGGCGACTGCATCGAAGTCGAGAGAAATAGACTGCGCAATCTCATACCCATGGTTCCGGCCGTTGGTGTCTGTCCAGCTGTTCAGTGGCCTACCTGATCACGAGGTGCGACGGGGCTTACACGTGACGTCAATGGTGCAATGGCCGGCGAGGAGCACCGGCTCGATCACTCGCTTGAACAGCGCAGCGCCCTTTTTCTGAGCAAGTGTGTTATGAGCACCGGGCGCGTGATGTCAGAATGTGAAGCCCGACATACAGTGCCGCTGTGAGGATTCACAAGAACTTTGATACGCCTCCCGCGCTTGATGCCGTGGTATGCCAGGTGCAGGAGGGTGTCCATCCATGCATCAAGCACATCATTCTCGACGTCCTCGGCGGCCCCCGAGAGTGTGTCCAGAAACATGGAACCGTTCTTCCTCCGGTGCACGAACGTCAGCTCGACGGTGGGCCCCGTGCGCTTCACATCCAGTATCTGGCGGATAGGTATTTGGATCGACTTTTCTGGAGTTTGGAACGTGAGCAGTTCGTTATCACAGGTTAGAGTATTGACTTGCTGGTTTTTTTAATGGTTAGTTCGGTATCCGTGTAGCTGACAACAAAGAGTTGCTTGGGGCCACGCAGTTTGAGATCCCGAGGAGTGCCCGACATGGCAGCGAGCCAATTATAGCGGGGTCGTCAAAGGAGGCGCGAGATTGCTTATGTTCGCTGCGGGCCGGCATGACAGAAGTAGCCGGTGTCATCATCAGTTTGATGTTGAGTCGTATTTGTGTCCAAGACCGGAGTCAGAATCTCGCTCCCATTCACACCTCGTTACAGCTCGCGCGCCATGTCCGAACCCATGTTTGACCCGTCCTTGAAGAAGAAGAAAAAGAAGAATGTCGCGTTCATCGTCGATCCGCTCGGTGCTGAGGCCGATCCGACTGCCCCGACGCCCGAGATCGAGAACACGACCACTGATGGCGCGGTGGTGGACCTGGGGCCGGCCACGGCACACGAGAAGATGAAGCTGGAAGTGGAGGCTGAATCGACGCCTGCGGAAGCGGACGATGTGAAGGCGATGTTTGGCGACTTGAAGAAGAAGAAAAAGAAGAAGGAAATCCCAATGGATTTGGTGCGTGGGATGTCCGTGACTTGCGAGATAACCGAGAACTGAGCTGGGATACCAGGGTGATGAACCTGCCACGTCGAAACCCGCCCCCGCTGCCGCGGAAGGTGGCGCGAGCGAGGCCGTTGAAGACCTCGACTTCTCCGACCTGAAGAAGAAGAAGAAATCATCCAAGAAAAAGGCCAACTTCGATCTGGAGGCCTTTGAGAAGGAGCTTAAATCGACAGGGCCCACGGACGGAGGCGATGCCGAAGAGGACGGCGAACCTCAACCGAACGTCGATCTTGATGATGACGCTGACCTCGGTGAAGATCCCTTCGCACAACCTTCTGGCGAGGGTCTTGCGGTGGGCTCTGGAAATGAGGCATGGTTAAAGAGCGATAGGGACTACACGTACCCTGAGGTCAGTTTACCGAATTGTCGACCCTTCCGCGAGACATCGCTTATACGTGATAGCTGCTGGGCCGTTTCTACGAGGCTCTTCATCTCGCCAATCCGTCACTGCTCTCCTCTTCCTCCGGTAAACGATACACGATCGCGCCCCCCTCCATCCACAGAGAAGGCACAAAGAAGACCATCTTCGCCAACGTCACGGAAATCTGCAAGAAAATGCATCGTCAGGTAAGATCACCCTGATGACAAGAATCGGTGTGTTCAATGTCACTTTCAGCCGGAACATGTCATCCAGTTCCTGTTCTCTGAAATGGGTACAACCGGTTCCGTTGACGGAGCAGGGCAACTGGTCATCAAAGGTCGATTCCAGCAGAAGCAGGTTGAGAATGTTCTGCGAAGATACATCGGTATGTAACTTTCTCGATCTCCTTGTTATGCAGGACATTGACGGGTTCATGCAGTGGAATACGTCACGTGTAAAACCTGCAAATCGCCGGACACGCTTTTGACGAAGGAGAACCGTATCTTCTTCATGTCGTGCGAGTCGTGCGGCAGTCGGCGCAGTGTGAACACGATCAAGAGTGGTTTCCAGGCCCAGGTCGGCAAGAGAAGCAGGAACAAGACGGGATAGACCACTGGATGTATTCCTTACAATTCATATGTACATGTATGTGCGATTCCACTCCTTCTCAGAGGGCTCCCGAACAGACCCCCTCGAGCCACTCGACGTCACTGGGGACTTTGGTCAGGTTTGTCATGCCATTGGCCGTGATCTCAACGACATCTTCGATTCGTACACCACCAACGTTCTCGTAGCGTTTCAGGACCTCGTGGTCGATAAGTTTGGAGTCGCGAATGTTGTTCAGGAAATGGGGATTGAAGTAGATGCCTGGCTCGACCGTCTGCAGAATAATGGTCAGCAAAAAGATCATCCTCGAAGAAGGCATGTTGGACTCACCACCACCATGCCCGTCTCAAGCTTGAGTCTGAGCCTGAGATATTTGTAGAAATCAGGATGCCCTAGAATTATTCCGGTTTCGATGCTAGGATTGACCGCCGGCTTCGAGGCACTCGGGACATCGTGCACGTCCATCCCGAGAGAATGTCCTGCATTTATGATCAGAAGTAAATCGTAAGAAAGAGGATAGGGCCGGACCCAGTCCGTGCGGGTAAAAAGCAGTTGTGATTCCGCTCGCAAGAATAGCTTCCTCGGATGCCCAGGAACCAGAGTTCGGAGACGACGGAGATTTGAAGATTCCCAGACGCTGGAAGCCTTGCGTAAGGACCCGGTGTGAGAGCAAATGGACTGCGTCCCAATGTAGGCCGGGTTTGATGATTTCCATGCAAGCCTGATTTCGTCTGGTCAGACGCAGTGAAGTTTAAGACGGCCCTGTAAACTTGCCTTTTGCATGTCTAGAACCAGAGAGTAGATATCCTTGGCTTCGGGAGTGAACTTTCCGCCATTGCCGATAGGCATCGTACGCGTGATGTCGGCGGCATAGTTGGTCCACTCGCAACCAGCGTCAAGCAGAAGAACCTGAGGCTTCAGCTCCTTGCCGGCCGAAAGCGATGAAGTGTTGACATGATCGCCGGCAGCACGAGGGCCCCAAGAGAACTCGCGATTGTTCCCACCATTGCAACAGTAGTGGAGAGTTGCTGCACGTGTTGAAGCTGCTACAATTGGCAGGTATGCCGCGTGCACAGCGCTGAGATTCACTTGAATGAGCCGTCAGGAAACCCAAGGACAGACGCACCCCTCTCTGCGGAACGATGCGACGAAGATTGCTTCGGCCTCAGCTTCTTTTTCAATCAACCACTCGCTCGGAAGCAGAGGTCGTCCCGTGGCAGTATTTGCCTTTATTTCTCCTTTAACTGCAGCACCCAAGACACGCATGACTACTTCGTGAGCACGTGAGCTGATATCGCACGCCTTGCGAATGAGATCGACTTCGTATGCATCTTTGAGGAGACGGGCCTGATGCAAGGCGCTCAGAAGGAACGCGTCAGTCACTGCTAAGCCGTCTGCTGAAAGGACAGGCTTGAGAAGGTCCTCAGAAACGACGGGGAATTCTGGCGACCCGCGCGGCAGGCAGTGGAACAATGCGCCGGGGAGAGCTTTGATGAGCTTTTCAATGGCCTGTGGGAGTGCGGTCGTGTTTTGAACTCCGGTCACGTCGTGTGTTTCAATAGCAGCGGCCAGACTTGGTGGGGGGACCTGAAGGACGCATCAGCGCGATCCGCTTGTCCACCAACGTCGGACTGACCGACCACATCAGGATCTCCGATGTGATTTCGGGAATGAAGAGTTCAATCTCAGGTTTCGTATCCAAAGAAGTGCCGGCTTGGAATGCGACAAGCAGGTGGGAATCCGGAGTGTCACATCCGGAGAGATAATAGAAATTGCTTTCCTGTCTGAAGGCAATTTCGCGGTCCGTGTCGTTACGGTAGTGTACTTGAGACCAGTGATTACTGAGAAATATCAACGTATAGTTGACTCCAGGACCGACCTATCTCGCCAGCAAGCAAAAGCACTTGTGGCTTGGTGCGCTCTGATTCAGGCAAGAGTGCACATAGCTGCTGGCAAGTCTTGATAACGTGTTGTTTGGCTTAGGCTGACGGTAAGCTGTTTTACATAGGATGATGCCACCAGAATCCAGGTACCTGGGTACATTGGCGGAACGTCCTTGTCGTCTTTCAATGAGCGGAGCTGAGCTACTGATGATCGATGATCTGTGATGTCACTTGTTTACGTATGATGACGCGACTGACTCTCACGTGTAGCTTTGTTTACGGCTTGACTTGGAACGACGATGTCGCGCACGCTCACTTCGGCGCAGATTATTGCACAGGGCCATTACCTCGAGCCCGACTTCGACCCATCATCCCTGACCGTATCCCAGCTTCTCGGCGTCCTTGGCTATCACAACATCTCGTATCCGACGCCGTATTCGAAGCCGAAACTCATCGCCCAATTCAATGCTCAAGTCAAGCCTAAAGCTACCAAATTCCACAGGGATCGGCTGAAGGCGCAGAGTAGTATTGCCAGTGACGAGGGGATCATGGATGGGGTAACTGGGGAGCCAGTGGCTGCATCGAGACCAGTAAGTTCAGTTCTTTCATTGCTCCCTTTGCCTCATGCCGTCAATAACAGCAACCTGCCGTTCGCCGCTCATCACGCCGACTTTCTCGGGCGCCTATCGAAGAGAAAGAGAAGGAACTATCGCCTGTTCGCCCAGATCCCGTACGTTCCTCCTTGTCCTGTTTTTGTCGTTTTGCCAACGCAAGATTGGCGCCGACAGCCTAAGCGCCGAAGGTCCTCCGCGCAGCCTAATCTTGGAGGGCCCTCCCGTACCAAACTCGAAAGCAAGCCCTCTGTGGTTGTCGAAGAGAGCGAGCCCGAAGAAGAATATGATATTCCGGTCCGTAAGGTGGGACGAAGCAAGAAGACAGTAAGTGTATGTTTGATTGCGGCATTAGATCGAGGCTTAAACGGTTTCTCGTAGTCTCAAGCCGCGGGTCAACAAAGTCGACGTGTTTCACAAGCAGAAGACAGCGGCTGGGAAGATAACAATGTATTTCAGTCTGGCGCAGAATCATCTTCTCCGGCTCGTCCACCACCTAAAGCAAGTCGCAAGAGCGTGGGCTTGCGAAAGGCGCGCAAATCAGTAACAGCGCCTCCAGAAATGGCGCCCTCATCATCGCCGATTCGGGGACCCGAACTCTCGTTTGCTTCGCCACAGACCAAGTTCGAGCCTCAGTTGCCGGCGAGCGTGACACGCGGCCCCCGGATGATGGCTCCCCAGTTCATTACGCCCGCGGAGGATCTGGAAGAGACGATCGAACTTGTCGACACCGATTACCCTGGCGATGAGCCCACAGAGGACTACTTTGGGGCTCAACCTGTGGACCTTGATGAAGTTGCCGAAGAATTGCAGGATAGTCAAGACCAGGATGAAGCAGATTTTGATGATGAAGACTTGGATCTTGTCATCTCACAGCGACTAGCTGAGGGACACACCGATCTCATTCCGGCGGCGCCGTCCGGAAACAGGCCGAATGTCCTCAACGTACTGTTCCTCGTGTTAACGTGTCTCTTTTTCTACGGAGGGGTCGAGTACAAGCGCGAGTTCTCCACAATCGGCTACTGCGATGTGGGGCAGTCAACGAATCATCAGCTAGAATACTTGCGAGCGAGACGGCATGCTATCGAGACGTGCAATGTCGAGAACCGGACGACACTTCCCGACGGCAGTCCTTGTCCACTACCGATCCCATTCCCTCATCCAGACACATGCACACCGTGTCCGTCTCACGGCACGTGCACGCAATTTCAGGTCATGTGCGACAAAGGCTACTTGTTGCAGCGTCACTGGCTTATCCGCGGGCTATCTACGCTGCAAGTTCCGGATACGGTCAAACAGGGTGCGATCGATATCGCCAATGGATTTCCTGGAGGCTCCAGCATCGGGCTGGGACCGCAGTGCGTGGAGGATCCCCGAAGGAAGTCGCACATCAATGGCCTCGGAAGGTGGATCGAACAAGAACTTGGTCGCGTCTACGGTCAAAGAATTTGCGAAGGCTCGAGTCGGGTCTTCCCGGAAAATGAAGGTGGAGATGCCCGTCGGTGGGGTGAAGAACTTGGACAGCTGAGTGAACGGGTGGCCGAGATGTCCCAGGTGAGTAGCCTTCTTTGACGCTGGCTGAGCTCCTTCCTGAAATTCCAATGCAGGCCAAGAACGCACCAGGTCGGAAAAGCGACGATGACGTGTTTCCGGATGCGATCCAGCAATTGATTGAATGGGGCGGTGTTTTCTTGGGAGAGGCTTCCGATGGGAAACGATACATCGCACACAAAACACCACAGTTCACATGGAGCTGTCAGGTTTCGATGAAGTTTTGGGCCCTGTTCGAAGCATATCGTTCGGTTCTAGTTGGTGAGTGAAAGTGGGGCTTCGTTGCGATCTCGGCTAATCACGTGCAGGCATGGTTGCTATTTTTGCTGCCTACAAAGGTACACGGCGTCGACAAAGCCGGAAGGCGATTGAGGGCAAACGCGTTGCGGAGCTGGTGCAGATGTCGATGGAGAGTCTCCGCGCTCAAGACTGTTCTTACCGCGAGGACGGCACTGACGGAATGTTGCCATATCTGTCGTCCGTGCAGCTCCGGGACACGCTTTTGGCGGATGAGCACTCAGTCCCAGCTCGGGAACGTCTGTGGGCCCGAGTTGAGCGGGTGATCGAGGGGAATGCAAATGTCCGGGCCAACTTGGAGGAAGTCGAGGGTGACCAAGAGATGCGAGTGTGGCGATGGGTCGGGCCATCGTCACCCCGGAAGTTGGAGGGTTGATCTGGGCTAGTCTAGTAGAGTGGATCTATCTTGTCTATGTACTTGTCACATGTACCATTGGTTTTTTTCTGGACCGGTGTGTGGATGACAACGGAAGAATCGGGGTGTTTGCCGCCAGCTGACCGGGCCCGATGTCCGAAAGAAGGCCACCCGATTAGGGAATTTCTTACTCGAGGATATGTTGTCTCCAGATGGGTCATTGTTCTCGGCATGGCATCGGGTGGTGAATGGCAGCCACAAGGCACACATCCCATGTCACGAGTAAGAATCTATGTACACCTGAAATACAATCTTCCGGATGTGCTGTTCCGACCATAAAACAATGCGGATGTAGCCGACAACACCTAAGGCCTAATACCCGGCGGGTTGTCCAACAGGCATATTGGCATTAATCTTTTCGATCAGTGCACGTTTCATAAACTGCTCCTCGGCAAGCAGACGGGTAGACTAATCACAAAGTCGTTCAGATGACTGGGGATTCGGAAACGAAGAAACACGAACGCGGAGAAATCGTTCCAGGTCGATGCGGCCGCTGTTGAGCGCCTTGGATAGGTGGAAGATCGTGTCCTCGATGGCGTTGTCCTCGGCGACCAAGTTCACCACTCTGTGGCGCACGCGATTGAGTCCCGGGGATGCACGCAAAATAAGCTGCTCACTGGTTGCCCACGATGCTGACCCCACACACCAACTCATCGACACTGGGTTCGCCTCTGCCTCTCACATCGTTGACCCATGACTCGGCGCCACTGACGACAGCACCAACACGGCCAACGACACCATTGCACACGTCTCGCACAGCCTCCAGCCGGGCCATCTCGTCCCGGATGGCAGGTTCACCCGCGAGCAGCGCACCCTGGTGGGCGCGCAGCCGCTCTGCGTCCAGTGCCAGCGCAGTCGACAGCGAGGCGAGCGACGAGGAAAGCTTGGCATGCACTTCATTGTGCAAGGACACAATCTGGGGATTCGGGGGAACTGGGGGTGCAGCGGAACCAACACCCAAAGCGGGAGCCTCGTCCGCATCGAGCAGATTAGGGATCGGGGGCGATGCAACCACGGGCGGCGGTGGTGCTGGTGGATATTGGGGCTGGGGCGCGAACTGCTGAGGGACGAAGGAGGGTTGTGGCTGATATGGTGTTGGGTTGGGCGGCGGTGGCGGCGGCGGTGGTCGGGGAGGAAGTTGGTAATTAGGTGGGGCCTGCGCTGGTGCGGCAAGTGCCGGCGATGGAATCTGCGCAGGACTCGGGCCGGGGGCTGGGCTCTGTGTCTGCATCGGCTTGGGAGGCAGGACGGGAGGTCCGTGCGGCTTGGCATAGACGGGTGGCGACCGTCCGAATTCACCCTGCATGGCCTCGACCAATCCCGAGACGCTACATCCCTCGCTCTTGCGCACCCATTGCTGCAAGTACTCAATCCCCAGACGTCCGCTGGGGTCAAGGTGTGGGCCCGGTCGCACAAGCATGTCTGCTGTCGGTACGACGTACGCGAGGGGAGGATCCTGGGGATGCGAGCGCTGGATCCATATAGCTACGGGGATGTGATACGCGTTGCCGCGATAGCTTATCGGCAGGAGCCCGTGAACGCAGAGCAGAAGCTGCACACGACCGTCATCGTAGGCTAAAGATGTCCTCTCATCATATATATCTCGAGTTTGGGCAGGGAACACTTGCTGTACACGTCTGACTTGGGGCGAAGGCTGGGGAAGCGACTCAGAGCACCGTCGACATCAGCGTACACTCTGTCTGGCGCGGAATATGGCTGGACATTATCGCGCAGCCACTTCTGTGTCAAGGACAGGGCCATGGAATTATCAGATCCACTAGTCGCGACTTGCCGTCGCTATATGTCAACGAGCGTACCGAACTCCCGGGATGGTTTCGCCCGAAACACGTTGATGGGGTTCCGCGGAGATTCTCTGCTCAAAAAAGGAAGGATGAAAGAGGGTAAGCTCGTCAGAGCCAAATTCTCGGGTCGGACATACTCATCAGGGCTGTGATTATCACGTAAGCATCAGATCTCAGACAGTCGGAATCGGATCTCGTTGTTGACTTGCCCAGTAGCACACTATTTAGTCCATCGGGCCTCGGCTACACTCTAGTGCTCAATATGCCCCCGCAAGACGACCCCGCTCCAGGCACTTCAAAATCGCTCACACCTCTACGCAAGCATCGCAAACTACTCAAGGACGGCAGTGGGACTGCGGTGTGGCCAGAGGCGATCGAGGCCGTCTTCGTTCAAGGTACAGCTTTTTTGTACTTTCCCGATTTTCTTAGCCCATCCACATCCAGGCCTCCGTGAATACTGGGACTCGCCATGGGCCACGTATTCGCGTGGCAGGAGCAGATGGCGCAACCAATTTCTCGTCGAATATCTTGCCAACCACGGCATCGAACGAACGAAGAAGCAGGTGGCCAGTCATATTCAGGTATTATTTCAGATCGCTCTCTACGTCGCGGGACTCTTACAGGGCTGCAGGTGCTGCGAAATATGTGGAAGGGCGACTCTCGTACGTCTTTGCTTCCGTGGATGCCTGGATCTACCTTATTTACTTCCGCACCACCCCTAGAATACCATCTTGTCGCTGGAGGAGAAGACTCGTTTCCCCAAGAAGGACAGCAATCGGAGCAGGAAGAGCCGCACTTTCGAGAGGGACGACCGCCGTCGCATTTATTTCGTGACTCCTTCGACGTCAAGAGCGAAGCCCACTCCCCCCTGCTCACCATCGACCCCGACGATGATCCCAGCTCCTCCCCCACCACATCTCTCCCAAGCCTCTCCTTCTCGCCGACCAGCCCCATCTCCTCTATTCCTGAAATCGATTCTCCACCGCACGCCTACGCCGCCCTTGTTCCGACGAACAATGCGCAAAAATATTCCCCTGGAGTGCCTTATGGCACCTTTGCCGGACAGTCCTTCGGGGCAGCCGTACCGGTCCACCCGATCCGAGCGACCACGTTCACCCTCCGAGCGAACGGAATGACGCCATTGACCATATCTCTTGACCGTTTGTACACGCCGAATGCGCCGCCGGCAAGGACCCCTCCTCTTGCACTGAAGCTCAAGGTCAAGCTTCCCGCCTGGTCGTTTCCAGGGCCTGCTGGCGCTGCCGTCATCACTGCTCCGTGCGCAGAGGCTTTCGTGCATTCCACCCGGTACGACGACCTCAACCATCAGGTTGGAGCGAATCAGGACCCGGCCGTCGCCCGATCCGCATCGGGTGCACCCGAAATTGTGTTCCCGCCCTTTTTTTCATCATACGCGCCTGACTCGGTGGACGCGATGACGATCACGCAGAATCTGGTGGTTGACGGCCACACGCTGTTGTTTGTCATGTACGAGATCGAGTTTGGGGGGCCAGGATCGACGACGCAGGCCAGCCTGCACTCTTTCCAGCCCTGTGTGTTGGCGGGCCGAGAGGACTACGGACACATGTCGTACGAGCAACCAGCTCAGTACCCGGCGCCGTACTACGCGCAGTCGCAAAACGAACAGCCCCATGGACGGCGTATGTATGCGTCTTCGCTGTCTGCTGCCTTGACGCCCGTCTCGTAACGTGGGATATCATCCCTGCACGATATTTTATTCGCGGATAATCTCGGCCCGAGTACACTACTACACGCCCCACTCCTTTTGGACCACCCACTTCCTTCCCCTTGTCCGCGGTGTCAATAGTCTGTATTCTCATTTTTTGTATGTATTGTATCCTATGCACTATGCGGGGATGGACATGGTGTAACCAGTACAATGTTGTAAATCCCTTCGCTCACTGTATTTGTCTTGGCTATCGCCGATCGGCCAGCGTGCGAGTCCATGCGCCACAGCAGATGATTGGCCCTCATCACCGGCGTCCTAGACGCTATCTGCAACAACCGTGGGTACCATCGAACAAATCAGTCCAGGCAGTCTCCGAAAGTCGCGAGTTCATTGAAGTAGCATATATTGAGGATTCAAGTAATCTCTATGTAGGCCTCGTCTCATGAACCTGCGGCCGAGACACTGTTAGTGCCCCCAGGATCAGGCATCTCGCGCTCGCGGCGGCGGCCGATGTCGGTCTCTCGGACGCTGTTGGTGAGATATCCACCGACAAGTCATGCAAACGAGCGGATTTGCTTCTGGTGAAAGAGATTGCCGATCGGCCTGGCCTATTCGAATACAGGACTCGGGTACTCGACCTACGCTCGACTGGACGATAAGACTTTGGCAGCCTCGGAACGGACGTCAGGATCCCAGTGCTGACTGCTCAGAGCAGCAAGCTCCCAGAAGCACGTGCCAAAGGGATTGCACAACTGGGGATCATCCACTTCCGGTCGGTAGCTGCCATCCAGCGCACGCTCTTCCGTCGACAGCATGGCCGCGATCTTCCCATCTCGGCCAATCAGCCCTGCAACGAACTTGATGGAGCGAAGAGCTGCTTTTGGGACCAGTGTAACGATGCTGTAAGCAGCCGTTTTGCAAATGCTGCGGCCCGCCAAGGTGGTGCTGCACTTCCAGCTGATCTCGGCGCAAACGACAGCTCCAACGCGCGGAACAACTGCTCCGTCACTTCAGGCTCAATGTCTGACAAGCTCAGAGGGAGAAGGAGAGCATATAACTGGGTTATAAAGTCACTGAGATCAATGTTCAATGCTTCACCTGATTTGCCACATCAGCGCCATCAGAAAGAAAGAAGACAAAACCTACCTTGTCCACTCAATAGCTCGAATGCAGTCACGATGCACTGGAGACGAAGTCGCACATCACGTGTCATGTCTGGCTCATCGTCTTCTTCGCTCTCGATCTCGCGCACCACCAAGTCCTTCAGGACTTTGAGGAGATCACGGAAAAAGTCAATGTTGACGAGATGCGAGTATCTGGCTATCCCTTGCAAAGCTGCGGGTAGCAATGCAGTGGGCCTGTCGTGCTTGATGATCTTGAAATACAGAACGAATAGCAGCTTGAGCGTCTCGGTGTGCTGAGACTGGTGTGAGCGTGGGACCAAACAAGGGAAACAGACGCACGGTGGCAGACCTCTCCTCTTTATCAACTTGTGCCTCAGCTTCCCGGAACTCGCGATCGATCTCTCGCTTCTCTTTCGCGACCTTCCGCGCCGCTTTACTGAGATGGGGCTGGGACGTGGCCTTTCCCTTTGATCGTCTTGCAGCATCCTTACTGGCTGAGCTGCGTTTGGGCTGGTCGGGCTTGTCCGCGTGCGAGTCAGATGAGCGGACGCCCAGTTCCGTTTTGAGCCGGAGATGCATGAGACATGTCAACACATTGGGGTTCACATTGAATCGCTTTTCCTTGACCATCCGGTTGATCACACGAACGATTTCGAGCGATGCTGTGCCAGTGACATCACTTTTGAACGTTTTCACCAACGTGTCGAGACAGTTTTGCGACATCTGGAGTCCAGTTAGTACGAAACACGACGTCCTGGGGCCACCGCACCTTGTCCCAGGACTTTCTGCTCAGTCTTGCCACGATGCAGTTCATGAGATTCACGCGAAAGTTGAAATGGATCAGTTCTGTCAGTAGCGTGCACATCGCCCCCAGAGCAATATCAGCGAGTTCACTTTTGGCTGTGCTACAATCAGTTGTGTAATTAGAAGCGCAAGATAAAACACACCTTTCAGCTCAGCTTCAAGCGCTCGCAAATAGTTCTGATAGACCACCACTAGTCCTTGTTCCCATTCTCGTGTTCGTGCGACCATCTGGCTGACTTTTTCTGCTTTCTCCTTGTCCGATAATGCACGGATTCGGTATCCAGGGATGATGTCTTTGAACACTGCGAGCTGGGAAAGGATTGCGAGTTTGCGGATCACGGGGTCATTAGGAACGGGATCAGGATGTGTCGGCGTTGATACTTGAGCGAGAGAGAACGTATGCAAACGACGTAGAAGACCGAGCTATGGAGAGTCAGACTTGAGCCTGTCCATTTCACAGGTAAAGTGCTCACGCTGCCTTCAGGATCAGCCATGATATCCTGACAGATACTGGCAATCTGCTCCTTTGCTCCTTGGATCCGGTGACTCCGGGATTGGTTGCTCAAAATGTCGACGACGGCGGGACGCCCAAATCTGGCACCCGTGGCAACATCTTCTCGTGCGGGCTCCTCGACTCGTTCGTCTTCCTCCTCGCTCTCTTCGCTACTGTCTTCACTGGTAGAGAGTTGCTTGAGTTTCACTCCAGACTTCTGTACACGCCCGTTGGCCAACTTGATAGGCAGCCGTTCGATTGCGGTATCCTTCGCGGAGTCCCAGGATGGCCTGTGTTTCCGAGGCGCAATTTCGTAGGGCATCTCAGCATCCGAGTCTGAGTCCAAAGCGGAGTCCATTCCACTTTCAGAGAAGCCGGATGAGCCCCCGTCCTCCTCCGATACCATCCCAGAGCTCCAATCGTCCTCGTTCTCGTCCTCGTCCCCGTCCGAGTCGAGCGACGGAAGATCGTCCACTTCAGGTGCTTTCCTGATCGGTTTTTGCAATTGTCGCAGTCTTTCTGTTTCTTTTTTGCTCCTAGTGTGAGTTCAAAGTACATCCTACGTTGCGGCAATAATTCACGACGCACCTTGAAATCGCTTTCTGATCCAGGCCATCCAAGAACGAGAGGGCACCGCCATATTCTTCCAATAGCTCTACATCCTGGTCCGAGAGATATGCCTCATCATCGCTGGCATTAGCAGGTACGAGGATCATTCCTCTGTCCGCTGCCTTCTGCTTGTTCTTGTCCTTCGGCTTGACATTATATTTTTTGGGAGGCCCGACTTGTTTCGAGGGTTGTTTGGCGGGGCCGAGTTTGCGTTTCTTCGAAGGGCCCTGGAACCGTATGTTCACTCCAGGCTCTGCACACGGAAAGACAAGGACGTACCCCAGTAACCGGTGCAGACCTCTTTCCTGCTGCCATCGCCGTCTAAAAGAGAAAATGATCGGGTCAGCGGAATCTTCCGAGCGCGTAACGCGCTTGTGACGGCGCGCGTTTACTCCCACGGCCACAAGTCAAGCACTGATCAGCGGTGCATCATGGACATTCCACCCACCGAACACGTCTTGCGCGCCCACCACGTCGGCCTACTGACACTTTTCTCACTTACGTTCAAAGAGTTCGAGGGAAAGCTACCGCCTGCCTTTCTGCTGCACATATACCGGCTTCTGTTGAACGAGGTTTCCGAGGTGCGCGTCTTTGACTCTCCTTGTGACTGTGTCTGACATTATTAGGTGGCCCCGCCGAAGTCGTTCACCGAGCTTCAGATGGACCTTCTTTCAGCGAGCAAGGCGGAGCTCCAGATCTCTCGCCGCTTGATAGCGGGTTTCGATGCTTGGGTCAGTCAACCCACATATGATCGAGCTTCTCTGAATCGGGATAGAGGGATGGTTTAGCAACGGCTGAGCGGCTGGCTCAGTTTCTCTCCGGTGACTTCGATGGGATGTTCATTCGCAATCTCCATCCCTGACTCCTCATGTCAGCATTGCCGAATCTGTTTCAAGAGAAGGTTGAGGGCGAAGAGGTATTGAGAACGTTCCGTATCTGGCGCACCTAATATGTTTCAGGAAATTCCACCTACCTTGGCAAGTCGAGCTACGCGTATGATCGTACGACAACATTGAGCAGATTCAACAGCAACGACGCTCAATCTTCGGTTACTTCTGTCGGCGGTGCCATGCAAGCTACCTGAAGCTTACGTTCTACGGCGTGGGGAAGCTTCAGAAGGACTATCAATCGTGGTGTCGGGGAGTGGATCCGGTCGAGATCAAGTTTCCAGCTGCCAAGGATCAGTTGCAGAGTATGGATGTTCATATCTCTGGTGTACCAGTGCTGATCACCTGTTTTGTAGGCCACATCTATAACTACAGAACGATGGCGGACAAAGTAGTCTGGGCACGACCTGACTCCTACGACACGTCTGTATTCCTTCTTGCCCTATCTATGCTGCTGGCATTAAAAGTTTCAAGTTTCAACAAAGCGATGGCCACAGGGAACGAGAGTGTAGCTGTCGAAAATCTCCGTCGGTTCTTCGAGCAACATTTCCATGAAAACAATGATTCGCAAGTTTTCCATAGTTTCCGCTGTCCGCATGAGCTCAACTCGTCAAGGCAGTGGTTTTCGGCAGCATGCGTTGCTGAATCTCGTGCGAATGCATTATGTGCGCCAGGAATATGTTGCTGCTCGCAAGGTAGGCCCGTTGGCTTGCCTGAGGCTACGCTTAACAAAGTCTGCAGTTACTGCACGAAGCAATTGCAATCGCCCGACTGAACAACGACAGGGTAACCTTGCAGCACTGCACAAGGTAAAGCCACCTGTCATCATAGAAGATCTTGCCCTGGAAGTTATCAGTCTACTACATCGCCTGCCACCCACAATTCCGCGTAAGCGGCCGACCCTGAATGAAACACAACCAGACTTGCATCCCATGGAGATTCTGTACGACGTTTCAAAGCTGATGGACGAGGAGAATGTGTGTCGTTTTGTGGCATTAGATTCGCGGGGCTGATTCTCGCGGTAGGGGCAGCCTCTGAGCGCATCGTTTGCGAGAATAGTGGAGGGGGTCGGGTTGTATGACCACTGGTTTGACACACAACCTATTCCACCGGCTGACACCGAACAATGGGCTCAGCATGCTGTGCAGTCTGTTCTCTGGACCGCAGCTGGCTGTCCCGGTCTTGCTGCGTTGGAGGAAGATCTCGTCATCGCTTTCACGGACGAAGGCGGCAGTGATAATAACCGGACGACTGTGATGCTAAACAAGCTGTACCGGGTGTGTTATCATGCGTTTCTGAATATTAATGGCGCTGAAAATATGCAGCATGCCAGGTCTGGGTACTACGATCAGGCTTTGTCAGCCTTGCTACATCCCAGCATGTGGCGCGGCCTCTCCCTCATAGATTATGGACTATGGGCACAGGAAATATGGCATATCCTTGTTTTGAGAGCGACCCGGCGGTAAGGCGAGATCATCTTTGGTGTGCGCTCGCTCAGGCCTCCCACAGAGGACAAGATCGCGCTTACCGAGAGATCCTTTTACCGAGAAGACCTCCTGGGGAATACAAGCCCAGGACGTACACGCTTGTCCCTGCGGGCCCCAAGCTTTCCAAAATACAGCAGCCTCTCTGGGAGGTCATCCAGATGAAGGTAGGTCATTCTTGTTCCTCCCTTCTAGCTCATGAACCATTGGGCAGCAATGCGATCAAGCTACGAGCACCATGGATGATCTGCTGACGGCGCTATGGCACTCTGAATTTCTGGGTCGGCTCAGTTCATACAGGACAGGTATTATTCTGTTGGCGGACGTGTCTCTCGAATTTGGCATGTCTCAAAGGTCATGCAACATACTACAAGACATCATGCCCCAAGTGAGCAGCAAAGCATATGACCAACGATCTATTTCAGGCTCAAAACCTCTCAGTTGATCGCAGGGTTCGATACAGAATTACGAGCACTGGCATGTTTTACATTGGCTCGTTGCACGATTGTGGCCGGGGAGACTTCCGGTCCGTTGTGTCTTAGAGAATGATCTAAACAGGCTGAATATGCTGCAGCGGAGTCGCTCGAACAAGCTGTCAGATACCTCACGATTGCCGAGACTGATTTCCTCAGCCTAGAGATGTTTAGCGCAGCCATGGACGTGCAATACTTCCTCTCGGTCGTTTACCACAACTTGGAGCAAGACGCAGATTGTGATGCGGCAGCCAGGCGGCATTTCGCGTCTCAGGAGTCATTGAAGAGTCTGGAAATCACGCAAGATGGATACATACCAGTGTTGGAGATTGTACGAGTGGTCGGTGCGGCTTTAGCCAGTCGTCATGTTCCGGTATCGTAGTCACGTGGACGTGTGTGTTGTGCTTCGTTGAAGATTCCGCATTCAGAACTCGACTTTTGACTTGAGATCCTTCGACGCTATCTGAGGGCCCCACCAATCGAGCATGGACGGCCCTCCCCCAGTCGAAGAGGACTTTTCTACACTTCCCGTCGCGGAGCGATTATCTCACAAGAACTGGAAGGCACGCGTGAGCGGCTATGAATCTCTCGTCAAGATCTTTCAAGCTACCGCATCGGACACCGATCCCGCCTTCCGGCCCTATCTCAGCAACCCTGACCTGCTGAAGAAGATTGCCATAGATGCGAATGCGGTCGCGCAAGAGAAGGGTGTCGAATGCCTCGTCGCGTTAGTCAAGTATGCGGGGGAGTCGGCCGCCAAGACCCGCGAAACGGTTGTGCCCGCCTTGGTAGACAAGTGTTTCGGGTCTACACGAGCGGGTACGAAGGCTCAGGCGATCGAGCTCGCGCTGCAGTACGTAGAGGTGGAAAATGGTGGCACGGGAGTTGTGGTGGGTCCTTCATACCTTATTTTTGTCCCAGCCCACCCATTCTCTCAGACCGACATTCTGCCTGGCTTGGCAGCCAAGCAACCCAAGGCGGTTGCTGGATGCGTGACAGCGCTGAAGGAGGTTATTCGGTGCGAGGCTTCGTTTCAATAACCTAGTAGTCAACACTGACGCCATAGTCTATTCACTGCAGCTCGTTTGGAGTACAGACTACGCCTCCACCGCCTATTCTCAAGGCGCTACCGAAGATATTCGCGCATAGCGACAAGACCGTGCGCGCGGAGGGTACCGCATTGACCCATATCCTGTATCAGTACTTGGGGCCTGGCATAGAACCATGGCTCGCAGACCTCAAGCCAGTGCAAGTTAAAGAGCTTAAAGAAGCTTTCGAGTCTATGGAAGCTGGTGGGACTGGAAAAGGGACCGTCAAACCTGAGCGGATGACCCGTGCTCATGCGAGAGAGGTCGAGGCGGCGGGAGATGCAGGCGATGAGGGAAGCGGAGAGCCAGAGCAGGCAGAGGAAGAGGGTGCGTCTCATTCTGTGACCATCGTCCTGTTGAGTGCCTTATCCCCGTGAAGCGCCTCTAGATCCTCGTGCCTTCGCTGAGCCCGTCGATGTCAAGCTGCCCGGTTCGTTACATGCCATGCTTGGATCATCAAAGTGGAAGGAACGCAAGGAGATGTTGGACGACTTGCTCGCACTAATCAACGCCGCGCCTCGTATCAAGGACGGCCCAGAAATGGGAGACCTTGCGAAGGCTTTGGCAGGCCGCATACAGAGCGACGCCAATATCGCCTGTGTGATGACTGCCGCTGCATGTATGGAGGCTCTTGCCAAAGGCATGATGAACTCATTCGGGCGCTATCGGGAAACGGTCGTCGCGCCGATGTTGGAACGCATGAAGGAGAGAAAGGCCACGGTGACGGATGCGATAGGAACTGCGCTTGACGCGATATTCGCGACTGTGCGTGATCTCTTCCAGTTGCTGCCTGAATTGACCCCGGTGTTTTATTTTCACAGACTACGTTGGCCGATGTTATTCCGGATCTAGGTCCGGCACTCGGATCGAAGAATCCACAAGTCAAGGAAGGAACGCTTAAGTTCCTCGGCCGCTGTCTTGCTACCTCGACATCGCCCGTGCAGCCTGCGCAAATCAAACCGCTTGCCGAGAGCCTCTCCACTCTGCTTGAAGATGGATTCGAAGGTGCACGAAACGAAGCCGCAACATGCATGGGAACGTTGATGAAGATGGTCGGAGAGCGACCTCTGAACGCCGTGATGGACGGCCTGGCTGATGTCCGCAAGGCTAAAGTCAAAGAGGCCTTTGAGAAGGCCACCATCAAGTGCAAATCAGGCGCAGCTCCAAAACCGGCGCCCCCGCCCGCTGCTGCCCCGGTCGTGAAGAAGAAGGCGCCAGCGCCGAAATCTGCACCCCCGCCAGCAACCGAAGAAGCGGCTCCATCGCCACCGAAAGCTGCAGCCAAACCTCCAGCAGCCAAGCCGCCTGTGAGTTCTCACTTTCTCACTCGCATCAAGACTGACGTCGATTTAGGCAAAGAAGCCTCCAGCGGCCGCGGCACCGAAAAAGGCTCCTGCTCCTGCTCAGGCAGCTAAAACGGCGGGCAAAGCAGCAGCGCCAGCAGCCGCAGGATCTCTCGACACCTTCAAATACAAGCACACTCCTGAAGATGCAGAAGGACTTGCTGTCGAGTTGATCCCAGCGGAGATGATGGCTGGCCTCGCCGACTCGAACTGGAAGACGCGCCTGACTGCGTTGGAAGAGATGATCACCTGGGTAGAGTCACTAGTAGACGAGATTGACGCCGAAGTGGTCGTCCGGGCGCTGGCGAAAAAAGGATGGGCGGAGAAGAATTTCCAGGTGTCAGCGAAGATCTATGCGGTGTGCACTTTGTTGGCCGAGAAGGCGCCGTCTTTTGGGAGGTCGTGTGTTGCGCTCTGTGTCGGGCATCTTTCAGAAAAGTTGGGCGATTTGAAGCTGAAGAAACCGGCTGGCGAGACATTGATGGCCTTTGCGGAAAAGACTTCGCTGCAGTTTGTTTTGAATCAAGGTGAGTCCAGGTTGAATGAATTATACCTCATAGTAACATTGGCGCAGCATACGAGCCTCTTTCGAAGCAGAAGGCCCCCAAAGTTCTCGCCGATGCTGTCGCCTGGATCAATTCGGCACTCATTGATTTTGGGATTGCCGGGGTGTCCTTGCGTGGCCTGATCGACTTTCTCAAGACTGCATTGGGAAACTCCAATGCTGCTGTGCGTACCAGCGCGACCAAGACCTTGGTTACTGTCAAGTTGTTTGCGGGATCCAGTGAGTGATCACTCTCTTCCCCAGCACAGCAGCCTAACCCGAAGGCAAGGCATCAAGGACCTGCTGGAGGACCTCAATCCCCAGTTGATGAACACCATCACCTCTGAGTTCGACAAGGTCGAAGGAAACCCAGCGCCGGAACCAAGCAGAACATCGGCCGACCTAGCAAACATGACGACCACAGCATCTGGCTCTGCCTCGGCTGTCGGTGCCGGTGATCCAATGGATGATTTGTTCCCTCGGGTTGAGCTTGATGGTCTGCTCAAAGGGACGACGATTCTCGCCGATGCCAAGAGCGATTCCTGGAAAACAAAGAAAGAGGCATTGGAGAACCTGCAAGGCATTATGGACCAAGGCAGCAACAAACGACTGAAGCCAAACATGGGTGAGTGCCATTCCTCGGCAGCGTAGATGGAGCTCACTTCTGACGCAGGGGAGATTGGTCAAGTTTTGAAAGCACGAGTGACGGACGCGAATAAAGCCGTGCAGACACTGGCGCTCGACATTGTGACGCGAGTTGCGACGGGAATGGGCAAGCCGTTCGAGAAACACGCGCGACTGCTCGTTGGGCCCATCGCGACTGTTCTGTCAGATCAAAAGGCGCCGATTCGTGCGGCCGCAGTGGCGACATTATCGGCGATTGCGACGGCCTGCGACGGCTTGGAGCCGATGATGGCTGGACTGCATGCTGGGCTGGAAACGTCGAATCCCATGCAAAAAGGGACCCTGATGCATTGGATGGCAGATTGGTTTCGCGATCACGAGCCCGGGTCCTCGCTTGATCTGAGCAGTCTAGTGGCAGGCGTGGTCTCTTCTTTGGACGACCGAAACGTCGATGTCCGCAAGGGGGCTCAGGCTCTGCTCGCTCCGTTGATCGTTTCTGCCGGTTTTGATTATGTGATGCATCAGGCCGGCAGCTTAAAGCCTGCCTCGAGAAATTCAGCCATACCATTGATTCAGGCCGCCCGACCTGCAGAAGCACCCAAGCCAGCCGCAGCTGCTTCCGTCAAGGCCGCCGCTCCCACCAAACCTGCGGCAGTTGCTGCGCCAGCGAGATCTGCAGCAGTAACGCCTCCACCCGAGTCTCCGACAGCCGCAAAGGTTGTCAGCAAACTTGGAGTGCGCCGCAAACTGCCGCAAGGGAGCAGCCGACCAGAATCACGTGCAGAGACACCAGTCGAAAGCGCCCCTCCACCAGCTTCGCGAATGCTGGCAAAGCCTGCGGCGGGCGGTCTCCGCCGGCCTGGTGCCCCGAAAGCCGCTGTGCCGGTGGCATCTCCGCCACCAGCCGCCAATCTGGCACTGTCCGGTACCAATCCAGACACCAAGAAGACGCGACTGGGCAAGGACGTGACGAAATGGATCAACGAGAGCGGGCCGACACGTAAGGACCTGGCCGAGTCGCTCCAGAACCAGATGGAGCCTCATGCATCGAAGGAACTGGTAGCTCAGCTGTTCAGCCATGACCATAACGCCGTCAACGACCACATCAACGGACTGGCGACCATGTGCGAGTTATATGCCGACACCGATCCTGCTGCCGAGGCCGTCTGTCTCGCCAACTTTGATCTGCCGCTGAAATACGCCTCGATCAAATTGCACGAGCCCCAACCTAACTTGATCTCCAAGTGTCTTGAGATGGTGGAAACGGTCGTTGCCTTTCTGCGCCGAGTCGCTTGCCAGCTGACGGACAGCGAGGCTACATGCTTCATCCCGACAATCGTATACAAGCTGGGAGACGCGAGAGAGCCCGTGCGAGCCCGGGTTCAGCAGATCATCCAGGACCTGCCGAAGATCTATGCATACAGCAGAATGTTCCAGATCCTGCTCGACCACGGTCTGAAATCCAAAGTGGCAAAGACACGGCAGGGCGCCCTCGATGAGATGGGTGCCATCCTAAAGAAGTCGGGGATGGGCGCCTGTGAGCCTTCCAAGGCCTTCCCGATCATCGCTGGGATGATATCTGACAAGGACTCGGGCGTTCGCAAGTCAGCTCTGGGAGCACTGAGGTGTGCCAACCCATAACTTCATTTGACATTTCTGATGATTTTACAGCGAGGGATATACCCTCGTTGGGAGAAGGTATGGTCCCTGGTCGGGCCGCTTCCTGCCAAGGACAAGACCCAGCTCGAGGAGCGGCTTCGCCGGGTGCAGGGTCCAGCCCAGGCAGAACCTGCGCCGCCAGCCCAAGTCGCTCGACTTGCTGCCACTGGCGTGCAAAGACCCGGTTCTCCCGCTGGGATGAGTCGGATCGGAGGGCTCAATCGACCGGCCAGTCCTGCCAACTTCAAACCTTCCCGTCCGGCATCTCCCGGCCCTTCCAGCTTGCCTCGCGCCGCGTCTCCCGTACGTCGCACTGCCGTGCCTGCCGCCCCGGGGTCCTCTTCCCCCACGACAGGCATCGCCAGGCCTAAAAGCATGCTCCCTTCCAGACTCGGCTTGCCTCGCGCCAAGCTGCCTTCTGTCGCTTCCCGTGATCCCATCATGCCTGCTGAAGAGCCACCGGCGCCTGCACCAGCGCCAGCATCTCGGGTGCCCTCACCGCCACCAGAAGCGACCAACAGCGATGATATCACAGTGACGATTTCGAGCATCCTGAGCAGCGATGCCTCGCGGAGTGTCGATGCGCTGAAGAAGATTCAAAGATCCTCTCTGTAGGGCCAGAAGCAGGCCCGTCATCTGCGCAATACCGAGAGCTGGCAGAACACACCGAAGGACTAATTGAGACGATCACGTTGCAAATGGCCCACATTTTCGAACGGCCGGACAATCTGGTTCCAGAGGAGAACTTCCGTCTGGCAAAGCATCTGATTCAGACACTGAACACATTCTGCGACCACGCGTTCCTAGCCGAATCGCTCACCGTCGATATTCTCACGTCGCTGCTGGAAGAGCTGACCCTGAGGCTGCTGGAAACGGACGACAGCCATATCAAGAAGGTCAAGGACTTGTCAAGGTTCATCAACATGATTGTGCTAAGGCTGTTTGCCACGGGACGGCGAATGCCATCTTCCGGTGCGTCTGTCGAACTGACATCGGCCACCTTTGTTTGACAGGCCTTGTATAGGGCTCTATTTGCGCTTTTGCTCCAGATCGTGAAGCCGTTCCCAGGCAATGGAACACCACCGGACGCAAAGGAAGCTAAAGTCGCCGAACTCGTGCTGAAGTGTGTGTGGAAACTGGCCAGGAATATACCACAAGATCTGGCCGATGAACGACTAGACCCGGTCGAGCTATCCCTGCGATCGAGCACTTTCTGCAGTCTGTGCCGCCCAACGAATGGCGTGCGAGGGCTACAAATAAGGTTCCGTGCGGAGACATGCCTTTGCGGACGATCAAGGTATCATCCAGCACGTGGTTGGTGCGTGTCATTGGTTTGTCAATCTACGCGCTGGCTCACCTCTACAGCATTCTATGGTGACGATGTGTATGACCTGCTTTCTGCCTCATTCGATGAACCATCGCGACAATCACTACCCCTATGTGTATCGTATCCTCAACTCGAACACCCGTGCTGCAAACGAAGCAGCGCGGCGGTAATGGCGTCTCGGCAGGACCGGTCCTCGCCCTCGTCAGCCGACCCATGTCCCTGACGAGGCTCCAGTGAAGCGGACACTCTGCTCCCAGCCACCGTTCCACGCCCAGTTCGTCGGCCGACAGTGTCCAGAACGGCTTCAGTCCCAACGCCCATGACGATGACGACCGG